>CAUYPK010061160.1:0-18347 GCA_963574355.1 Loris lydekkerianus
GGCTACAATGTGCTGGTTTTATATACAATTTGAAATATTTTCATCAAACTGGGTAACATAGATTTCACGGCATTTTCTTAGTTAATGTGTTAAGACATTTATATTCTACACCTAGTAAATTTCACATGTACCCTTGTAAGATACACCATAGGTGTGGTCCCACCAATCACCCTCCCTCCACCCATCCTCCCCCCTCCCATACCCTCCCTCTCCCTGTTCCCCATATTCTTGGGCTATAATTGGGTTATAGTTTTCATATGAAAGCTATAAATTGGTTTTATAGTAGGGCTGAGTACATTGGATACTTTTTCTTCCATGCTTGAGATACTTTACTAAGAAGAATATGTTCCAGCTCCATCCATGTAAACATGAAAGAGGTAAAGTCTCCATCTTTCTTTAAGGCTTCATAATATTCCATGGTGTACATGTACCACAATTTATACTGGTATACTAGGAACTTGGGCTTCTTCCATGACTTAGCAATTGTGAATTGAGCAGCAATAAACATTCTGGTACAAATATCTTTGTTATAATGTGATTTTTGGTCTTCCGGATATATACCTAGTAAGATTTCATTTCTTAAAACCAACTCCAAGCTATTAAACAATGTGTTCCACTACAGAGTCCCACTTCCTAGAGAGTAAAGAATGAATTCCACTGTGGACCAGAGTTATGAGCACTCTTGAATATGAGTTAGAATTGTTGCTTTAGAAGAACAGCTTGAGGCTCGGCACCTGTGGCTAAAGCAGCTAAGGCACCAGCTACATACACCTGAGCTGGCAGGTTCGAATCCAGCCTGGGCCTGCCAAACAACAATGACGGCTGCAACCAAAAACTACCCAGGCGTTGTGGCGGGCGCCTATAGTCCCAGCTACTTGGGAGATGGAGGCAGGAGAATCACTTGAGCCCAGGAGTTGGAGGTTGCTGCGAGCTGTGATGCCATGGCACTCTACCCAGGGTGACGGCTTGAGGCTCTGTCTCAAAAAAAAAAAAAGAAGAAGAACAGCTCAAGAGACATGATTATGGAAAAAATTAAAGACACAAAAAAATTGAGAAAACTCCTGTGTCCTTCCTGACAGGGGCCAGTGGGCCAGGGGTCTGGAGAGGCAATATTGAATTGAGATAAGGTCCCCTGCCCACTGCTGCCCCAGAACAGGAAAATTTCGAGGTATTTTAAGCAAGCACGTTAAGTTCCCAGTCTGTCTTCTATATCCGTAAGAGACCATAGTGTAGGGACGATCTTCTCTAGAGCACATGTAGAGCCTTAGAAACACCTTGATGCTGGGCTCAGTTCTAATTCTGTCCCTAAGCAATTCTCAGTGTGCCTTTGGGTGGGTCATGAGGCCTTTCAGGATCTTAGTTTCCTTATTTGTGCAGTGGTGATAAGACTCACCTCACAAACTTGTCAAGGTTGCATGCGATAGGAAATGGAAACTTGCCATGAACACCGAAAAGCTCTTGAAAGAGGCAAAAATGTTGGCCTAGAATGCCTTTCACTGCTGCCCAGCTCTGGATCATTCTGAACCTGCCCTGGTGGCTCAGGGACAGTGGTGACCTCAGGCCTTGTGGTGAAAGGCAGATGGGTTCACTCATGGGTCCTGTGGCACGTGGCTCAGAGTGACTCAGAAATGCTAGAGTCCCTCCGCATTGGATCATGTCTTTCGAGAGAAGCTCTGGACTTCTGAGAGGCCCTGAACGCCAGCTCTGCGTGGGCCTCTCACAAGGGTCTGAATCAAGTCTCTTCACACCCCCCACACACCTCCAGGGAAAAGAGTGAGCTTAAGGCACAGAGACGGGAGGAGCCCCAGGAGCCCTTGCCCTCCCTGTGAGCACTGGGGGCCACGCCCCTGTCCCAGCCCTGGCCTCGCCTACCGGCGAGCTCTGGAGGGGGTACAAGATGTGGGCATCTGATTGGGATAACACTTCCCAATGTCAACAGGACATCCTTTAAACTGAACCATGGTCAGCTTCATTTTCAACTTAGGATAAAATTCTAGACCATAAAACGGAGAACATGGGTGGCTGATGCAGCCCCCCCACTCACCTCGCAGCCCCTGAGCACCTGCAGCCAGACCCTGGGAGGAGGCAAGAAGGGTGAGCCCTGACCAGCAGAACAAATCACATTTTACAAATTACTGTCATTTAGGATGAGACTACCAGATTCCCCACTCCCTCCCTGCATGGCGAACCATGCTGTCTTGTATTTTAAGGCAAGCTTCCTCTGCTACGTTGACACACCTCCCTCCTCGGCCCAGGACAGCATATGCCACACAGAACGATGATGATTCCAGCAAGTTCTATGAGTCAGGGACATATGGTGTCCCAAGCTCCGTGTTTACCTTGTACCTGGAGAGATTAGTCAGTCAGCAGCACAGAATCCGCCTGAATGCCATCTGGCTGTTCTCTGAAGCAGGCTGAAGGTGAAATTCAGCCCTGCATACCTTGATAGCTAGGTGAGGGCACCCACCATGAGCAGTGGGAATGTTCTCTCCTTGGTGCCCACCAGCAGATGGTCATTTCCCACAGAATAAGAGCAGGGCCACATTCTGGAGAAGGAGGCTTGGCCCTTGGTGGCTGTGTCTCTCCTCTACTCAGGTGGCCGCTGAGCTTCCCCGTCCCCCCATGCACTCCTCTTGCTGACCCCAGACACTAGCTTGTGAGGCTCCCCCTCCCCCACCCTGCTCATCTGAAGCCTCTGGGAATGGGTCTTAGAGCCACCGGTATTCTGCGTTTTAGGGCTGGGGCTTTGTGAACCCAAAGGTTCTGGACTTTGGCCCCACATCTGTCTGCTTTTCAGCTCTGGTCTTGAGGCCTTTGGTAACTTTTTCAATCTCCCTAAATCTCCCTTTCTTTGTCTGTTAAATGACAATTCTTGTAGGGTTGTTGCTTGGGATTAACTTATCTGAGAAAATCTATGGAAAGCACCTGGATTTGGGGAAATGCAATAAAGGAAATTCCCTTCCCCCTGCCTCGAATCATACGGTTTTATTCTTTTCTGCCAGAGACTCCTGGGGAAAAGGAAAGCCAGTATGTAATTTGCTGTCATCCTGAGTGATGAAGTGAAGTTCTTATCAAAATGATTTTGATGTCCCATTGGCATGTCTGGGTCGTGGAAATAGTGACAAGATAAAAACTCAGCGGGAGGTGATGGAAGAAGGAAATGGTTTAGCTCGCCACAGTGCAAGGAGAGCTGATTGGGCACTTAGGGAGTCATATTCTTTGCCCCGACAGTAAAATTACACCCAGACCTCTGGGGAGGTGCTGGACTTTATCGAGCCTGCACGCCAGTCCATGCCCACTCCCTTGGGACCTCTAATCCATCAGACCTGGCTGGGGTTCCCGGCCCACCAGCCCCAGCAGGAGGCCAACTTGGCAAGGGATTTTTCTTTTTTTCTTTTTTTTTTTTTTTTTTGTCAGGGGCCAGGTTTGAACTCATCACCTCTGGTATATGGGGCTGTTGCCCTACTCCTTGAGCCACAGGCACTGCCCCTGCAAGGGATTTTTCTTATTGAGCCATAATATTTTACATATTTATTTTATAAAACATCCATACATTGAGCTTTGTCATCATTTATCTTGGGACAAGATAGTAAGATACCAGTTAGATAGTTAAGATAGTAAGTTACCAGTTATAACGTTCTAGATTACATAGGCATCTCCACGAACTTGCCACTGGCCTTATGAGTATCGTTATAGGATTTGTTTTGTTTCTGAGAAGAGTCATGTGGTCCTACAAACAAAAATAATTTTAAAAATAACTCAATGGCTCGGCCTCCGTAGCACAGTGGTTACAGCACCAGCCACATGCACCGAGGCTGGCCGGTTCAAACCCAGCCTGGGCCTGCTAAACAACAATGACAAATGCAACAACAACAACAAAAACAGCCGGGCGTTGTGGCAGGTGCCTATAGTCTCAGCTACTTGGGAGGCTGAGGCAAGAGAATCACTTAAGCCCAAGAGTTTGAGGTTGCTGTGAGCTGTGACGCCACAGCACTCTACACAGGCCGACAGAGTGGGACTCTGTCTCCAAAAAATAAAAACGTGACTCAATGAAGCCTCTGCTTAGAGAAACTGTCCATTTCGCAGTTGAGTCCTACAGTTCACCCGGCCCAGGGTCCTGTCCTCTCCACCAGCTTCCCCAGGGCTACCGTGACAACACCTGATCAACCTCGAAGAAATCAATGAGGGATGGAAAGGTGGACTTCGCCCACCACAGGGTTCCGGTGAATACTTTCAGGCTTAAGGAACTGACTGTCCAAAAATCAAATCCATTGATTTTTCCAAAGAGCAAGCACAAGCAGGTGTCCCTACGAGGGGGGCTCCCCGACAGTTTTCCAGCTCCTGCCCCTTATGCTTTAGGTTGACCAGCTGCTCTTCTGGAAACTGGGGGAACAAAGGAAAAGTCCTAAGGTTTGCTGCTGGGGAATACGCAGAGGGCAGAAGGCATCTCTCTGAAGGAAAAGCTGTCCGGATGAAGAAGCCATCTCCAGAGCCTCAGGCACAGCCGTCCTGGTGGGCTCACTCACAGGTGGGCCCCAGGGGTCAGACTCCGAGTGTTTGGTATCTGTTTGTACTTGTGGACAGCTCTGTCCACCCAAAATTAGAGTGGCTCCAGAATCCAAAGTGAAACCAGGCTGGAGAAGTACCAAACTCTCTTGCGTGCAAAGCAGAGCCGTGGTCTGGTTAAAAAAGAAAGGGCTGCAGCACGCTCGAGATTGTCTTATTGAATGGTTTCAAGGTTTGATTTCTTCATCCATAAAACAGAATGACAAGGCCTCTGTAGGCCATGGGCTTTCAGTACATGTTCAATACAGCGGACCCTCTCAAGGGGCTGTAACAAGCTTGTCACCACACACAGGTGTCAACATAAGGAACTGAGCCCACTGTGCTGAGGTGAACATGTGGTGCATGTCCAGTCTGTGAAAATTAGGTCAGCGTAAGCAGGTGTCAGTGTAGGGAGCTGGTCAGCTATGGAGGTTCCACCGGATGTTATTAGAGCAAGGATGGAAACAGGTTACTTGTTCCTATAGGGGAGCAAAGAAAAAGGGAGTGAGGAAGCACGGCCTGTGAGATCTGGTGACAGCACCTCCGCACATCTGGGGGATCCTCCCTCTGTCGGAAAAGGCCACAAGGCCCCAGTTCTGGCTGCGTTCCGGAGCCTTGAAACCGGCATTCCTGGAGAAGGAACTTAAAATCTTGAGCATTGAGCTATTCTGGAGAAACCAGCACAAATGTGGGAAATTCACCTCTGAGCCATGGGCAAGGTCTTTGGCTTTTGCGGGTGCCAAGCCTGAGACGTGCGGAGGGTGGTGCTGTGGTTACTTTTCTAGTTCCACCCAGATCTGTGGTTCCGACATCACTAGCTTCTTCCGGATTCTTCTTTCCAGGGAAAGAAACCAACACATAATTATATACCTAGTTTCTGGATCTCATTGTCAAAACGTGCTCTATTTTCCAGAAAAATTGTGTCTTTGGAAAAGTGTTGGATTGTGTGGCGATTTGGACCCTTTTGTTGGTCTTTAATCCTCAGGTTGGCACCTGCCGTCACTGACCTGATTACGGCATGTGCTCCTGAAAAGACCAAAGTCACCAATGTCCGGCATCAGGGAGCTTGAAGGGCCCTAGGAAGCCTGATGCATGCTCAGGTTTCTCACAGGACAGTAGAATTTGTGAAGGAGAAAGGAAAAGGGGAGACATTTCAGCGCTATGGTAACAGAGCCACCACTCATGCTGTGTGGCCTTACACCGTCCCTTGTCTATAACTTGAAGATGAGACTCAAGGCAGAAAACAGATTGAACAACAGTGTGAAAATTACTAAAGGCTATAAAATACTATAATGGTAAATTTCCGTGGTTCTTATGCCCAAGAAGCACTAGCACTAATTTTCTGCTCAGCGTTTCAAAAGTATCTTCAAAGTCACATTGAGGCTCAGCACCTGTAGCTCAAGCAGCTAAGGCGCCAGCCACATACACCGAAGCTGGTGAGTTCGAATCCAGCCTGGGCCTGCCAAACAACAATGACAACTGCAACCAAAAAATAGCCGGGCATGGTGGTAGGCACCTGTAATCCCAGCTACTTGGGAGGCTGAGGCAAGAGAATCGCTTAAGCCCAAGAGTTGAAGGTTGCTGTGAACTGTGATGCCAGGGCACTCTACCCAGGGCGACAGAGTGGGACTCTGTCTCAAAAAAAATAAAAATCACATTACTGAATGGTCTTACTGAATGGTTTCAAGGTTTGGTTTCTTCACACTCAGCATATGAGTGTGCATTATGAAATTCTTCCAAATGTTTTGTGTGTTTGAAAATGGTCATACTAAAATATGGTGTGTGGGGAGAGAATTCACCTTAACTAAAAACGGCAGCTTCACATTTGTTTAGAGAAAATAGATTTAGTAGGAGTATCTGTTTTAGAAAATAAATTTTAAAATAAGTAAACAAGCAAACAAATAAAGGCAACATTACCAAAATGCCAACTAAAGCAAAAATAATCAAATATCAAAAATGTCGACCCAGTAATAGCAAACCCTCCCCCAGAACCAGAAACAGGTTCCAGTTGGTTACAGCACATTGCCGTGAAGAGTTCTAGGCTTGGTACAACAATAGGTGAAAAGATGATAGACCTCAAGCCTATTATAATGTTTGGCAAAACAAGCAACAGAGCCCTGAGCTGTTCTGGAGAAATCACCATTTCTATATTAGTAGAAAGAACATTTGCCCCAACTAAAAACCAATTTGATTGCTTTTTCCAAAATAAAGCCTCAGTCGCATTGCCAACCACATACACAGAAAACAAAACAAAACACCGGCCTGTAAACCCAGCACAAGGCAGGTGGATTGCCTGAGCTCACGAGTTCAAGACCAGCCTGAGCAAAAGTGAGACCCACTCTCTAAAAAATAGCCATGTGTGGCAGGTGCCTATAGTCCCAGCTACTCAGGAAGTGAAGGCAAGAGAATCACCTGAGCCCAACAGTTTGAGGTTGTTATGAGCTATGATGCCACCACACTCTACCCAGGGTGACCAAGTGAGACTCTGTCTTAAAAAAAAACAAACAAACAAAAAAAAACCCAGAAACACCAGAAGTTCCCAATTCAGGGTGATGAGTGAGGGGGCTGGGATAACAGGCAGACATTTTCTTATTTGATACAATTTTTTCCCTTGATGTGGTTATACATTTTTTTAATAAAAAGAAGAAAAAAAGCTTTTACTATTTCGTGTCATTGGCACTGCTGGCAAGAGCCACCTTGGTGTGAAAGCCAAGCTCAGTCGGGTTGCCAAATGCATTGTTATACTGCGGCCCAGCAATGACTTTGAACACAATAGCTGCCGGGGTAAAGAGTGCCCTCTGGGCAGCCTCTACCCAGCTCTGCTTCCAGCTCATTGTTGCCTCCAGCACTTCTGCGAGGAGCCTGCACTGCCAAGCTTTGAAGTTCGCTTCACAGAGACTGTTTTCTCGGAGCATGAAGGGTATAATGGAGGCCACAGACTCATGGGGGCAGGGATGGAGGTGGGGAGGGGAACGAGGTATTTTCAATGATCCATGATCCCGGGGAACTATGTCAGGAAGAGTTGGAGATTACCAGCAGAAGGTGGAATATTACAGATGAGGAAACTGAGACAGAGGCAGGACGTTTATTTTAGAGATGGAGCCTGGGACTGGGTCCCCCAATCTTTTCTTTTTAATTGAATCATAAATGCATAGATCATGTATACATTCATGCATTTATGGGGTACAATGTGCTGATTTTATATAGAATTAGGAGCGTTACATCACACTGGTTAATATATACCTCACCTCATTTACTTAATTATTGTGTTAAGACATTTATACTCTGTACTTAATAGATCCAACATGTTTTCTTTCACTTAAAAGACCTTTCACAAAAGAGCCATAATTGCCCTTTGTTCCTGGGGCAGCAAGAGTCACAGTCACATCTCAGATGATCACAGCCAAAGTCCTTGGCTTCTCAGATGGAGCTGGGCAGGGCTGAGGGACCAAAACTCAAGGGGAGTGGCCAGCTGTGCACTTGGTCCAGTCTGCAAACCTAAAATCTGCCTCTGCCTGCTGCTGGGTTCCAGTGGCCTCCAGTTTCCAAGTTCTTGTCTCAGGTCTCGACCTTCCTAAGGAGAGGTACTAGGTGCCCATTTGGTTTCTGGAGAATGTAGATTCCTTCCAGGCTGCTTAACTCCATGATTCGCCGGCTGTATTTCTTGCCGTCCTTCTATGGACAAAGAGCTAAAGCAGCAGCAAAATCAGACACACGTGAATTATGAGGAATTCACATATGCAATGATAATAATTTGCATTCCTTAGGTGTTTACTACTTGCCAAACGTCATTCTTTGGGCACTACTCTAAATTAAAACTCTCTGACTTGGATATTATCACGTGAGTCCTATAAATAAGGAAACTGAGGCTCAGGGAAACAAGGGCAGTCTGGCTCTGCCGGATCCTAACCCCCCCTCCCACTACAGAATGTCTCTTCATCAAGGGAATTGCTTCTTCCTGCAGTCCTGGAGCCCTGTCCCAATCACATGACGTGCACAGTGTCTTTTCCTTTATCTGTTTTTGCATATATTTAACAATTGAAATAATAAAACAAATCCATCTCTCACCTCTGCTCCTTCATGAGAAGAACGCACTTCCAACTTGCTTAGGGAGGGCTCTAAACTTTCTCATTGTTCTTCCTGAATAAAATCTCTTTGTTACCCTGAAAAAGAAAATCATAATTTTTCTCCCTTTTGTTTGTGTCACTTAGTTTTGTAGCGGTCACAACCTTTCCAGGTCATTTTCTACTGACCATGCTGCAGTGGATATTGAATCACCAGCTTGGTTGTCATCCTACTTTGGACAACATGTTTCATTATAAAGAACGCTGCGATTGACATTTCTGGACCTAAAGAATGTTTCGTGTATTCAATTACTTCTCAAGCCTGACTTCTCAGAGATGGATGAATTTGCAGAGACAGAATCATAAGTCATTATGAAAGTTTTCAGGTACAAAAAATCAAGAAACATGAAATCTGCACAGCTGGAAACAAACGCAGCCCTCCCAGCGACAGGCCACACCAGCAAGTTGAAAGCTGCGTGGGCGAGTCAGAAAGGGACCCTGCCAACGTTTCTCGGAAGCGAAATAATGGACATAGCCTGTCTCAAAACTTCCATAGTGACCTGTGTAGGAACACTTTTAATTTTTTGCTTATTTATTTATTTTCTGTCTCCCTTGATGAAGTGTTGTGGTGCCATAGCTCACACCAGCCTCAAACTCCTGGGCTCAAGCGATCCTCTTGCCTCAGCCTCGCCGCGTAGCTGGGACTACAGGTGCCGAAGCCCAGCTAGTTTTTCTATTGTTAGTAGAGATGGGGTTTCACTCTTGCTCGGGCTGTTCTGAAACTCCTGAGCTCAAGCGATCCTCTTGCCTCAGCCTCCCCGGGTAGCTGGGACTACAGGTGCCGAAGCCCGGCTAGTTTTTCTATTTTTAGTAGAGATGGGGTTTCACTCTTGCTCGGGCTGTTCTGAAACTCCTAAGCTCAAGCCATCCACCTGCCTCAAAGAAACATTTTTAAAAATTTTTGATACTTACTGCAATCATTCCCCGAGATGGCACTAGGCACGCAAGGCTGTCTGTTATGTCACCATTTAATCACTTGCCAAGCACAATTTTGAAGAGTGAATTGTCTGTGAGTGAAAAAAATGTAAGGAGCATGTACACTGAGGCAAGGGGTGCAAGCAGAGTGGAAAAGCTCACGGCTGGGAGACCAGCAGAAAGGGCTGGGAGGTGAAGCGGGAGGAAGCAGAGATAAGATCTGGAAAGAACCTCCTCACACTCCACCTGGAAGGACAGGGACTTGACTCGGAGGTGATGGGAGCGCCCAAAGGACTTGACTCGGAGGTGATGGGAGCGCCCAAGACTTGGGAGGATGGGCTGGTCCGGTGATGGGCGGGCAGCGCCCACAGGAGGCAGAGCAGCAGCTGACCAGGCTCCACTGGGGACCAGGGCAGTGGCTGCAGGCAGAGGAGCTGCTTCTGAGACCTCCTGGTGCCAGATCATGAAAATGTGACTTGTAGGCTGGCACAGTGTCTCTGTCTGTAATCCTAGCACTGTGGGAGGCCGCGGCAGGAGGATACTTGAGCTCAGGACTTCGAGACCAGCCTGAACTAGAGTGAGACCCCATCTCTGCTAAAAATAGAAAACTAGCTGTAGTCCCAGGTACTCAGGAGGCTGAGACAGGAGAATCTCCTAAGCCTGGAAGTTTGAAGCTGCAGTGAGCTACGATGACACCATGGCGCCCTGACCTGGGTGAAAGCGTGAGTCTCCATCTCAAAACAAACAATGACAAAAACAACAAACCCTGCTTCACACTGATGAAGAGGGCAGCAGGCAGCACATCACCAGATTCCTGCCCTAGAAGTCACCCAGCTCGGCAAGGGTGCACGGCAGACCTCCTGGGGGTGGGAGGAGGTGGCAGGCGGAGCTTGGACAAGCGTCGCTGGAACTGTGTCCAAGCAGGGACGCCTGCTAAGAAGCCATGAAGGATCTGGAGCCAAGGGAGGGCCTGGGAGGAGGGCTGGACACGGAGGCCCCCACTGCTCAGGGCGAGCCGAAGCTCTACGAGGGATGAGGGACGTGCAAGGAAGTCGTTCTAGAAATCTAAAGCAGAAGAGAAGTCCTAGGGCACTGTCGGGGACCCTCTATTCCGCAGAGTAGGCACAGCAAGCAGATGACAGAACCTGCTGACGTGTGAGGACAGGACAGAGGAGGAACGTTCGGCTAAGAGAAGGAGGGGAGGAGCCCTCCTCAAAGTAGGAGAAGAGCAAGGCAGCAGAGCAAGGTGACAGGAAAAATCTTCTTTAAAGGCGTTAAGATTTTCTTCTAGGACCACGAGAGAGGGAGAGAGAGAGAACGCATGGAGAGGGAAAGAAGAAAGAAAAAAAGGAAGGTGAAAGGGAGGGAGGAGAAAAAAGACAAGGAGAGACTGACCACAGGGAACTTCATGCCACAATGATTTCCCAACTCCCTCTTAGTTTTCTTATCTATAGGGCAGAAACTGTTAGTCATTACAAAGTTTTGAGGTTTGGTTGAAAAAATACATAACTAGGAACAGTGAAATTTCCTATAGGCCAGCATTTCCAAAGTCTATTTTGTGGCCTATTCCACAGTGAGCTGTTTTTAGGTGAGTGGAGGTTTTTGTGGTCTAGCGGAATTAGAAGGTGTGATGTTACAACACATGGAGTCCTTCCCTGCAGCTTCTCTGAGCTTTGAATGGACCCCATGTGCAGCGGATTCCCTACAGTGCAGAGTTTCTCAAACATGCTGAGCAAGTGAGTATTTTTTACGGAGCACCTTGAGGGATCAGTGTCTGCAAAAACCAGTTTGGGAAAGCCAGTGTGTTGGGTAGAATGATGCCCCCCTTATCTTGGGAAAATTGGATGTCATAATACATGTAAAGTTCCTGGCAAAAAGTTGGTAGTCAGCGAGAATTAATTTCTTCCTCACATCAGACAATGGAAGCAAGGAAGTCGTTCTAGAAATCTAAAGCAGAAGAGAAGTCTTAGGGCACTGTCGGGGACCCTCTATTCCGCAGCCTCGTCTGAGAAGCACCTCTAATGGGGGTCCACCTCTAATGAGGTCCATATCTCACCTCTGACTCCCTGCCTGTGTGACCCAGGGGAGTTACTTAACCTTTCTGAGAAATGATGCAAGCGTGAAATCAGTTGACCCAGAACACTGTTTTTCAACTTTTTTTTTTAATCTCCCAGCACACTTAGACCTATAACTCCCCAGGGCACACTTAAATTATATTGATCCAAAAAGAGTAAAACAAAGAATATACTTGCTATGCTCTGAACTTCTTTCAAAAATAATTTAATTAATGATCTTTAGGAACTTTCATGGCACACGGGTTGAAAATCACTGCTCTAGTGCACGCTGCTAATTACCTCTGCGGTTAACACATTGCTCCAAATCTCAGTGGTCTCAGTGGCTGCAGCAACATGGGTCTATCATCCGAGAGTTTCTGTTGGGAGGACGCCAGGCCTGGCTGGGCTGGACTCTCTGCTTTGTGGTCTCTCCTAAGCTGCATTTGAGATGTGGACCGGGGTCTCCTCTGTAAGCTGCGTCCAGGTGCACCAAGGGAGCTGTTGGCAGGACCCGGGTTCTCCAGGCCCTTGGCTCCTCACTGGCTGCTAACTGGAGGCTGCCGCCAGTCCTCTCGGGCGGACTTTCCCAACACGCCAGCCTGCCTCATCAAAGCAAGCAGGACTGAAGTTGTTTGTGATCTAATCATGGAAGAGGCATTCCTCATCTTCCCATATCACCCCATGAATACCAGGAAGTGGAGAAAATTGGGGCCCATCTTAGAGAGTCCAAGTCACATACTAAGAAACAGTTTGCATCGTAAGTTCTTATATAATAGTTGGTTGTTTATACTCTTTTTAAAAATCCCTATTAAAATTCATTAGACAGTTATCACCTTAAGGAGCCAACACAGTTACCCAGCAGGGTGGTTACAGAACAGGAGAGGTGTCCATGGTGGACGGTGGTGCCCAGCACCTTGAGATGAACTTGGGGAGTGACTACAGGATCCCAGAAGGTCCTTTCCTTATAGTTTTTACCTCCACGAACCAATCCTTGGAATTATGTCATAAGACATCCATCTTTTTAAGGCAAACATACAATAGTTCATTATTTCAAGCATTTTAGACATATTAACTCATATAATCTCTAGAGGAGCCTGTGAGTTAGGCTCTCTTTTTCCCATTTTCATATGAGGAAACTGAGGCACAATAAGGTCACAGGACTGGACCAATGGCCCTGTAGCTAGTGGATAGTAAAAGGGAAAATCCAACCCAGGCTGTGTGATCCCACAGCTTCACCCCAGCCCGTCCAGTATTTATGGCCTTCTAAGATTGGAATTGCATTGTCTCTGCCCACTCAATGTGAAATAATTAGGACACCAGGCTCCAGACAGGAGAGTGAGAGCTCCCGTAAGGGGACGACAGAAGGATTTGCTCCTGGAAGCTTCACAGAGAGGGCCTTGCCTGCGTGCCGCACATCTGTGGATGGCAGCTGGCCCCTGTTATCTAGGTTCCTGCTCACAAGTGTAGGGTCCTAGGGTCTTAGTTTTCTCTTTCTGAGTTCTGATGAACTTCTTGGCTTCTCTAAACCTCAAGGTAAAAAAAAATCTTAAATTACAAAACCTCTCAGAGCCTTTCCTATGACCCAGAGTTCCAATAAATGAGCCTGGGCAGCCTTCAGAGGCTAGGCTAGGGAAGGAGCTGTGTCCCCACCTGCAGAGACCACACCAGGCCTTGTCGCTGACCGAGGGTTTATGTAAGTGCAGCACAGAGCTCGGGACCTGCTGCCCTGCCTGCAAACTTGACAAGCCGGGGCTCTGCCCCAAGATATTTTAAGGACACTCAGAGAGAAAATGTTATCACACAGCATCTGGAAGAGCCTTGGTTTCTCCACCCATAGAGAGATAAGCAGTTGACAGCCCAGGAAAACAGAAAAACGTCAGCTTTTCATAAGTGGGTCCTGATGACACAGGGACAACCCAGGGACTAGTAAGGATGTCACAGCACCCTCCAGCCCAGTTCTGAAAAAAGTGATGTGGTTTAGCTAAGGGTGATTTTGGCAAGAGACAAATTCTAGGTGACAGAAGAAATAGCTCCCATGAGGGGCTGAGAACTCAAGACCACAGCCCGGATGGCTTGGCTCCAGGAAGAGGAAGAAGGTTCAGGGGGAAGAAGCCACCCAGGCTTAGCCAGTGTTCTCCTTCTGTTTTGGGCCTGCTGACTCACTACAGCGCCTAATTAGCTCTGCCAGTAACAAAGACCAGGGCCCCAGGGGAGAAGCACAGAGCCTTCTCCAGGGATTAGGTCATTCTCCAATCCTGATGCTTGGAAAGCCAACCAGAGAGGCCCCCTATCCTGAAGAATCAGAGCTCAGCTCCTGTAAGGAGCCTGCCACACCATGCTCTGCAAAACCCCTCAGGATGAGGTCTCCGTGGCGCTCGCTGGGAAGAATGCACAGTGCACACATCAGCGTCTCCATCCCGCCTTCCCTTGGGGACACCACCCGCCCTTGCTGTGACCTCTGAGGGTGTCTCCGCTGGCACCCAGAGGGACGGTGGCACTACTGGACAGGCATCTGGAGTCAAGGAACCCTGTGAACTAAGCCTTCCCTTTCCTCCAAAATATTCTCCAGCTCTAAAAAAGACTACCTCAATCTCAAATCAGCCTCTTCTCCGGTGCTGGTTATCCCTCTGAAAGAAAAGGGCCATTTTAAGAAGGGTCATGGCCTCAGAAGTTCCCTGCTCTTCTCCTAACCCTGGGAGTCTGAGCTGAATTCCAGTTTCCTGCCTGTGGGTCTCAGATGAGATGCTCAACCTCTCTGGGTTTCATTAATATTCTGTATGAAGTCAAGACCATCACACATGTTTCTTTGGTTTGTGTTGAGCACCAAATTCCAGAGTCTGAGTGCCTGGCTTTGACCCTTCACTCTGAAGCATTTCTGCGAGGACTTTCAGAGGCACCATCGTCTTGTCTTGCCCAGTCCCCCAGGCAGGGCTCAGGCTTTATTTCCTCCCAACACCCCCCAGACACCCAACCTTTGACTCTCAGAGTCACTGAGAAACCTGCTAGCACAGCACAGCCCTTGGTGTCTGAGTCACCAGTCAGCTTACCCCACGCAGCAAAGCCTCAGAACAGGTTGTGTGGGGTCACCTGAGGAGCTGTGCCTCTGCTCCACCTGGGGACCTGCTCGGAAATATAGCTGATACCCATAGACCCTTCGTGTGCCAGATGCCCATTCCCTGTCTGTGCCTCCAATCCGAGGCTTGCCCTGAACTGGACTCCCGACGCTGACTGTGATCCTCCCTCCCCCTATCCCACTGGTGTCCGGTGGCCTCATCATGTGATTCAGAGACCTCAGAGACTCCCCCCAGGCTCAGACCAGAGATGGGGCTGAGCATACAGATACCTGACTCACCTCTTGGTCGAGGAGTCCCCACTAAACACAGCTGCCCACACACCTTCAGGGAGCCCCCTCTCCAGCCCAGGACTGTGGGGAGTCAGGGCATTTATCACTTAGTAAACTTCCTAGAGACTCAGGCTCCAAGGAGGACGCAAATGCACAAGTAGAAATACAGAAGGTGTGAAAGATGTATACACGTTTTAAGAAAGGAAAAAACTGTATTAAAATTGTAATGCTCGATACATATCAATAACAAAGGATGAGAACAAGTCACACTGAGCATCTCTTATAATTGTAGAAATCAAATATGACTCGAGTGGTATAAATGTAACACAGTTTTTCCTTTCTTAAAGTGTGCGTGCCTTTTTGGGACACTATATATACACACACATGATACGAACCAGCTGTGCCTCCTGAGGGTTAGACTGTTAGACTGTGATAGGACAGTCCCATGACAGAGTCCTCCTTACTTTGTGATGTGGTCTGGTTCATTATTAGGTGTCCGTAATGGCCACAGCCTTCTTTTTAATTTTAAGAGCACATCCGCTCTCTTTTTCCTCCACCTCTTGGATTCTGAGGTAAAGCCCAAGTTCATCTAAGATCGGATACCATTCTTTCCAGCTGTGTGACCCTGACGTAGGCTGTCAACCTCTCGGAACCTCAATCTTTAAAATGAGGCTGACATACCCACCTGGACACATTGTACTGTGTGAGATAACTCGTTTGCTGTACACGACAGCTTCAAACATTTCTCAGTACAGACACCTTCTTTTCTTTCTTTGCTAACATTCACCTGAGTCTCTTCCTATGGTTCTCTCCTCCCCGGCAGCCTCTGCCCCACCAAAGATGCTGGTGACCGCTTGGCTTCCTAATCCTGTGGACCCTTCTCACTTTTTCCTGAGTCTCCTGAAATTGCACAGCACCCCCAACTCCTCCAAAAGGTCTCCTGTCTTGGCTTCTACATCACCAGCTCCTCAGGATTCTCTCTCTTCCCTCCTTTCTGGAAGACGCTCCTGCGTGTCTGCTGTGGCCGCTCTCCTCAGCCCTTTCTCCCTCACTGTGGCTCCTCCCTGGCCCCTTCCCTCAGCTCTGTACTCTTGTCTTTGTTGAAGTGGTGGTCAAGGTCACGGAGGACCTGCCTTGTGCACTGGCACAGGGACAGCAGTGTTACTTCCAGATGACACGCACTCTGAGGCTGAGGGCGGGGAGACGAGGTGCCCCAGAGCAGTCATGCAGAGGAAGCTATAAACACAGGCCCCTGCTGCCTCTTAACCGGTTGTCTCTGAGCAATCTCATCCCCACTGAAGGTCATGTCTGCCAGTTTGACATCTGCCATCTCGGCATCTCCAGCTGGCACCTTTGTTTAGGCTCTAGACCTAAATAGTGACTGTCCTCGGGGCATCTCCGCTCGGAAGGCCCACAGACACCTCCAATGAATGCGGGCTTGTTTTCTCTCCCTACAAGCCCACTCCATTCCATCTTCTCCCACCTTGCCCACGTCAGACACATGGAAACCACCTGCACCTTACCTCCGGCTTAGCTGTCACAGCCAGCAAGACCCGCCCCTCCCTCTGCCATGGTCTCCCCCTCAACCCTACTCTGTCCCTGTCCCAGCTCCCTCAGGTTCTACCTCTTGCCTTGATATTTTGCACATCTCCTAACTGTATCCGGCAGACCCTCTGTAATTTATTGTCCTACCCAGAGCCCAGGTACTTTTTCTAAAGTTCTGTGTTTCCTGCTTAGGACCCTAGTTGGGCTAATCATTAGCTCAGAGATAATAGGCACATTCCTTGTGGTGCAATCCCAGCCCACTGACCATCTGGCCTGCTGCCCTGGAGGATGATTCTCCACCTCCCAGCCTCACTCTCTGCTCCAGACTACCTGGACTGCTGGAGTTCTGTGGATAAACAGAAGAGCAGCCAGCACTGAGAGCTCCCTCGGGGCTGCACTGATGTCTCCTTCTGCCTCACAACCACCTGTGATGGAAGGTGCTGGAAAGGCTCTCAGAAGAACGGAGACACACCAGTCACCAGTCACCTTCAGGGTGCTCCAGGTCTGCTCCAGATGTAGCCTTGTGTAGGTCCAGTCTATGAAGAGTGTTTTTGACCCTAGGTCCAGTCTATGAAGAGTGTTTTTGACGTGTTAGCTAGCCCTTTCTGGTCAGTACCTGGAGAGCACCCTTCCATTTCTTCACACAGGCAGAACGGGAAGATATTAGACTTGGCGGGTCCAGCAGCACAGAGCAGGGGCCCCATCCAAGGGGAAGTCCAGCCGGCTGTTCCCTGGCTGCCTGACAACGATGAGATGGGGCTTCCCTGTTCCAAAGCTCAGGTCACACGGAGAGCCCCTCAGAGGTCTGAGAACCCGGCCACAGTCAGCATTCTCCTGGCTGTGCACCCTGCCCTAATTTCCTCACCCTGCTGGCAGTGGAAGACCAGCAGCACCCAGAAGGTCCAGCTCAAAAGCACCTTTGCTGAGCTCAGAACACAGCTGCAGAGCTTCACTCCACAGAGAAGAGCATTCTCCAACAATATTTCACTCCTCAAGGCTCTACAGATGTGAACCTGCAGAATGCGTCTCCGGGGGAGGAATTATACTTTTGAAAGGGTTTTCCTGAAGTCACTGCTCTTGTGATTAACACCAACACCACCAAGGAGGGTCAATGAGCACGGTGTGCCCTTAAGTGGTGCCCCAGAAAGGGTACGGCATCACCTGTGGGCATCTACACCCCAAATCCAATCACGGCGAAACCACCAAAGACCTGAAAATAAGGAAATGCTTTTTTTTGAGACAGAGCTCCCCTGTGTCACTCTGGGTAGAGTGCCCTAGCATCACAGCTCACAACAACCTCAAACTGTTGAGTCAAGAGATCCTCTTACCTCAGCCTCCCAAGTAGCAGAGGCACATGCCACAACGCCCGATTCATTTTTCTATTTTTTGTAGAGACAGGGTCTCACTCTTGCTCAGGCTGTTCTAGAACTTCTGAGCTAAAGCAATTCACCGCCTCGACCTCCCAGAGTCCTAGAATTACAGCTGTGAGCCACCATGTGCAGCCAGGAAATGATATTTTAAAATGACTATTTTCTTCAAAATTGCTAATATTATAAAATACAAAGAAAGATTGTAGAAATATTCCAGATTAAAGATACCACTGAGATATGACAAGGTATACTGAGGGGGCAAAATTCTAAATAATACCTTTCTGAATCAAATTATTGCTAAGATCAAAATGCTGGTGGTAGATTAGAAACAAAATATCATCAATAATAACTTATGCCAGGAAGGTTATGTTAACCAGTGTGATGAAAATGTGTCAAATGGTCTATGAAACTAGTGTGTGGTGCCCCATGATCACATTAATGTACACAGCTA
>CAUYPK010061164.1:0-10626 GCA_963574355.1 Loris lydekkerianus
CTAAGACTCCCAAAGCTGGGACAACCTAAGACAGGATATGGAGAGGCTCATGGTGGATTACATTCATAGTATCCAAAGATGGGTAAGATCACTCTGCGTTTAGTCAACCTAAGACAGGGACCAAACCATTGATGTTTGTATCCCCATGATGGGTAAGACTGAAACTGCAAGAGCAGGCAACCTAAGACAGGGGCTATGCTTATCCGCCATACAAAAAAACGAAAGAGGGAATTGCTGGGCCCTGCCATGTGCCTGAGGCCTAGTGCAACTTCCCGAGCCTGACTAGAAGTAGATCCATCGAGGTACTTCCGCGTAGCAATGACTCAGCAAGGCCCGGCCTGAAACTGCCTCTACCTAGATACAGCCAATGTGGTACCATGCCATTGGCCCAACCCTGTCACGCACCTCATCCCCCGCCTTCTTTTTCCATCCCTTCCCCACGCTGTATATAAGTGGCTGCTTGACGCAATAAAGTTCAGTTACTGCTTAAAAAAAAAAAAAAAAGAAGAAGTTTAGTATGGGGGGGTTTGTTTGAAGAATAAGTGCAAATTGTCCAATTTTAGACATGTTAAGTTAAGAGAATAAGATTTTTTTGTGACGATATTCAGTTTCTAGCTACATTTATGCATCTGGAAAAATACCTTTGATTATTGATCTTTACATTTTAATTTATTATATCACTAACAGCAGTAGGTGGGGAGGCTGAGGCGGGTGATCTACTGCTTGAGCTCAGTAGATCAAGACAGCTTGAGCAGGAGAGAGACCCTGTCTGTACTAAAAATAGAAAAATTAGCTGGGCGCTGTATTGGTTGCCTGTAATAGCAGGTACCTGGGAGGCTGAGGCAAGCAGATCACTTGTGCCCATGAGTTTGAGGTTGCTGGAGCTAAGATGCCACAGCACTTTATTGAGGGTTACAAAGTGAGACTCTGCCAGAAAGAAAGAAAGAAAGAAAAAGAAAGAGAGAGGGAAGGAAGGAAGGAAGGAAAGAAGGAAGGAAGGAGAAAAAGAAGGAAGTTATTGTTGACTGTTGTGATAGTTCTGTCCCATTCACTGCATCATTTAATCCTTACCTTGATCTAATAAAGTACATAAATAATATTTTTTAATTTGACAGATGATAAAACTAATAATATATGAAGTTAAAAATAAATTTTATTAAACTATTAGTTGTGTAAGCAGTATTTGAACTTAACTTTTCTCTCTTTAGAATCCTAGTTCTAAGTACTGGATATAAGCATTCAATGTACATTCATTGAATAAATACATAGCATTACATAATTATTGTAGAAAAAGAAAAATCACAACTATTTGCTCCATAATTACATACAAAAGTTAATGAAACATACTCAATGATTCAACAAATAAGAATAAGGCTATAGGAAACAAATACAAAAATCTAATTTTAATGAATTAACTCATTTCAGAACACAAAAATGTTCATCGAATATTTTAAAAATGTATAGAAACATTGAAAAAAATTAACAATTTCCAGGTCAATACTCCTCATTCCATGAAAATTAACTACAAGGAAAAACACGTTTTAAACATATTGTTGTTGTTGTGGGTGTTTAAAGACACTTTCTGTATTCCATCTAAATTAAAATGAAGGTTCTTACCTAATGGATTGTTTTATGTTTTGTCCTTCATAAAAATGCTCCAAATTTTTTATTTCCTGAAGCTAAACAAAAGGAAACTACATGTGGAAAAGTAGAAGTATCAAACTCCTCAAGTTTTTCTTTGGTTTTGAAAGGATAATTTAAATGTTACGAGACGGCTCTGATCGGACACTAATAAAACAGGAGCAACAATCCTTGTTTGGGGTTTGCCAAAATATTGTAATAGAATTTATCAAATTACTGGAGTGAGGAGGTCTCTGGAAATCTACCCCAACATCTAGAATAAGAAGAGCAGACAGAGAGGAAAAATACATAAAACATCAAGAGGAATAAGCTTCTTGTTCATGCAATAAATAAAAAGTTCACGATTTCTGTATAGGAAATGATATTGAATAGAGATTAACACCATGCATTCTAAACCCAGCTTTTGGGGTTCAAATTCTGCATTTTTACTTTTTAGGTGAGTTTCCTTGTACAATTGTCATTAACTCTGTGTGCCTACATTTCCTAATTTGTACAAAGAGATGGTAATAACAGCAATCTCATGGTATAGTTTTGTGGACCAAATAGGTGGATACATGTGAAAGGCTTACTACATGGCCAAACATACAGTAATCATCAATTGAGTGTTATGCCATTATTGTTAGCTCTATTCTCAGTACAAGGATCTTGGAAATAATGATGTTTAGTTCAAAATTTTCCACCAGGATGTGCAAATTTGGAATTGTGAAAAATATGTATTATAAATTTCAGAGCCACATATTGAGATGATTTAAATGATTTCAATACTTGGCCTAATCATTTTATAATTTTGAATATAATAGCATATTCTGCATAACATTGAACATACAAGAAAAATAATAATACCAATATTTGCTAATATTTATCAAAAACACTCTCCAAAAGGTATTCTCTAAAAGAATGAGAAAATGTAAGAAAAAAAAAAGAGAGAGAAAAGCACAACATCCAATATTAAACCACAAAAAATCGCTAAATTGAGAAATAACATTTTGGGAGCAAGATTTTGATATTGTTAATGCATCATGATTTCATGAGCCACATTCTACCAAAATGAATCTGCATTTTTGCATTTACATATTTTACTATTCAGAAATTTTTTTATGTGAGAGAAAGTCACCACTCAGTCATGAATCTGCTTTGTTTTGACACCATACACCAGAGAACTGACCATGGGGGGCACACAAACTTGCAAAAATTATGTGGATGCTTGGAGGTACCTTCTTGCCAACGCAGTGAGTTAGGAAGCTAAACAGTGCAGGTGTGTAGGAGATAGGAATACTGTAGACATGGGCAGCATAGGTGCCCAGTGCCTTAGAGCGGGCATTCTGGGAAGAGAGCCAGAAGACAGCCTGGAGGAACTGTGAGATTTTTTTTTTTTTTTCATTCCTTTTCATATCTATGTTGCAGTACATGTCCAGCGCAATCACTCAAGCAGATCCAAGACTAATGGTGGATATATGTCCAGGCTTGGGAAATGATGTTTGTAATGGATGAGCATGTCTTATTACCTAGATGGACCACGTTCTGTTGACTTAATGAATGGTTCACTTTATGGCTATTGAAAGATCCAACCTCCATTATGAAGAATTTTCCCAAATATAAATATGATTTATTTTCAAAATGGAAATCAACAGAGGAAACAGGTCTGGGGTTTGTCATCCTAAACATAGTCACAAAAAGATTTCCTACCATAGAAGAAAGATTAGATTGTATCTCACAGGTATTACTGGGATATATGTATTTACTTTCAGCTCGATGGTTAAAACTCTCCTTAGAAAAATTAAAGTCGATGGAGTTTACTTCACATTATCCAAAATAGAAATAAAGATCAAAATAAAGCTAGATGTACTGTGTGTGGAATTCAGTTTCTATTAACAGGAAGAGCTAGAATTTTGGAAGGTTCTTATGCTAATATTTGCTTATTGGGTTTCCTTTGTGTTTCTTTTGCTTTTTTTCTTTGTTTGTTCTTCCTCTTTTAAAGTATATATATTCATTTGAGACCAGAAATAGAGTGGTAAGGAATTCAATAGGATATATTATTATATAAATTAAAAATAAAGCATTTGAGAGAGATACAAATGGATGGGAATGAAGGAAAAACATTGAAACAGAGTTTCTAGTGATAATTCATTCTTGGTAAGTAACAAATCCATAAGCCCTGTTGGACTCCATGTGTTAGAAAAGGTTCTGGTTATTTCTAAGAAGAGGATTAAAAGTTTCTCAAGTTAGTTTTCACTGATCATTTAAGGATTCTACTTCCAATAGAGTTTGGGGTATAATCCCACAACAGCAACTGAGCATCTCTATGAGAAAAGCAGTGGTTGTTAGGGAGAAAGGAAAAATATAACAAATAGAATAAAAAATATTGTGATCTTTGATTCTCAGATCAGAGTTGAATTACTAAAAGTGAGATGAACATTTGGACTGTGGACAGTGATGACCAACCATTTTGGGTTGCTATCTAAGTTAGTTTGTGGGATCAGTTTCTTTGTGTGTCCCTCTAAGATTTATGTGAATACACAATTGTTTTTAACATGCAATATCCTTAATAGTTTTGAGAGAAAAATTAATAGATAATGGACATGAGAGCAAATTATATGACGAGGAAGCTCTCAGTTTATTGGTGGCAGAAATAAGGTGACAGCCCAGACGTAGTCTAATACCTAGTCCAATTCTCTCTCCAGTACACCATGTGAATTTAAAGTCCCCTGCTAGATTCATTGTCTTAGTTCTTCCAAACACATAGGTTAATGTGATATATTAATCATGTCAAAAGGATTGCATTTTTCTCTCTAAATCTATTTCCTAATATTTTTCTTATGTTAGGGACATTGCTCTTTTTTTAAATAGTATTTCATAAATAATTTATTGCCTTTTCTCATTCTCGATTAACTTATGCAAGATGCACTATTTTTGATTTATGTATTTGTCCATTATTGTATATTTATTTATGTATACTTCTGTATTCCGTTTTCACTGTTAAGGTCATTTTATATGATTCTGTTCTGGTCTGTTGTAAAAAAACTTCCTAGAGCAACTCTAGCTAGCTATCTTCCTCCTTTTTAATAAATATTGCTGCCTTTTAAACCATATTAAATAAAATGTGTGTATGTAATGTGTATATGTAATGTGTATATACATATATAGTGTACTAGATATTGAATATATACTTATGTCATCATGGAATTTAAGATTTATTGACAAATAATAATATAAAATATGTAATTAGAAATTGTATTTGCATATAATTGAGAAAAAAGAGAATGAAAATTAAGTGTATAAGTCCATTAGTGAAGAGTTCTCTGAAAAGAAGAAAGCTTACATTTTGATCATATGAAATTCTCCTTAAAATTTTGATAAATATTAAATATACAGTGAATATTTTTGATAATAAATAACCTTATATTCTAGAAAACTAAATATAAAGTTTTTTATTTACTTGCAAATCTCTAAATCTTCAAATTACAGCTTACTTGTTCAGGTGTAGTCTCATGCCCCTAAGCCCTCAATATAGTAGGTAACTTGCTATGTGTAGTGATTTACATTCCTTAGTATGAGCCTTTTACTTGTCTTGCTTTTTCTTTTCAATGTTTCTCATTTTAAAACTACCATTTTTTTCTGATAAGACTATTTAATGACAACATCCCTGTGAATCTTTGCTCCATCATCCTCATAAAAAGTGTTGTCTTCTTGGTGTTGCTAATTCCATGTGGTTGAATACCTCCCACCCTAGTCTGCTTTTAGAGGTGGTATTTGAGTCCCCACATCAGAGTCCTCACAAGGGTATGAGATCCTTGAAATAGAGGTTATTTATGGTTTCTATGTGATTCATTCTGTTGCATAGTACTGTACAGAGAGTGAATTTAAAGAAATTTTTATTAATTTATTTAAATCTTGTGTAGATGTGCGACTCATTTATTTTGTTGTTCTGCTATCAATAGGCTGCCTTTTTCCTTTGTCCTGTAATATTATTCAATTTGAGTAGCAAAGGAAATGAAGAAAAGAAAGAACCAATACACAAACACAAGCTAGAAGAAACAAATGAAAGAAAGAAGCAAGGTAGGCTGGAGGAAATGGAGGGGAAGACACAGCGTGTTTGGAAGATGACTCGACACTGTCTCCAGAGTTAGAATAATGCTATAGAAATTCTTGCTTTGCAAAGCACTATTTTAACCAAAACATATAATACTGTGACCATATAAAATGACAGCATGGTTCAAATACAATAATTTAGTACGCCCTGTACAAACCTGTTTATTTTTCTATGTACATTTCCAGAAGGAACAAAAGGCAGTTTCATTATGAAAATCTTCACATTAAATTAATTACAGGAATAATAACAATACTGATTAAATGGTCCTGAGCTTCCATCAAGACCACAGCAGTATTCTAAACACTGTGTTTCTGAACTACCAGAAAAAGAATGTGATTATTAATCAAAAATGATCAGACAAAGGAGAATGCAGCGATGTATAATAGACTATAAAATTTTGATAAGTCAAGAATTATAAAGTGCTGACATAGTGCTTAGACCACAATATAAAAACAACAAAGTTTATTATTATATGTGGAGAATAAATTGCTTTCTTACATTGCCAATTAATCTCTTTCTCCCTCATCTTTCTTTCTTTCTTCTTTCCCTGCCTTCACGCCCTTCCTTCGCCCTCCCTACATTTCCTTCCCCTTTCTCTTCTTTTCTGTTTTTTTTTTTTTCTTTTTCTTTGCCTTGCCTCCTTTTCTTTTCTCCTTTCCTTTCTATAGGCAAAAAACCTATAAGTAAACCTATAAATGGTTCCATTTTGTGAAGGCAAGTTTAAAGTCTTTTGTAAATTAGAAAGGAAAAAATCCTCAATACAACTCCATATGTGGCTTAGAACCTAATCATGTAAAGTGATTTAGGGTGGAGCTTCATGGAGGCAGGTCTGCTGGCAGTCACCTGTATATCTCAGGATTTTTCAGACTGCTCCTTAAAGATGATTTACAGCCTCCAGAGAGTCAAGCATTCGAACAGCTTATTTCCCCAGAATCTTGTTTTGTGGTTTTGTTTTTGATTACTTAGCATAAGAATAACTTTAGTGAAGTAGTTATTAGTTAAACCAGTAAAACTTATCCCATAAGGAAAGCTTTAGATAATGTTAGGAAAATGGTTATCAGTTAATCTGGTTTATCTGTAGGTCCCTAAGTACCAAGCAGTAAAAGTCCTTGGGCCAAAATAAGTCATGTGTTTAGTGATTAAGTTATGTGCCTATATAAGCTTTGGTGGAAGAAATAAAGATTGCCACTTGCCATGAGAGTGTAAGTGGACCTCTTTGTTACTCAGACTATTTCACTGCAGGACTCATTTCTCTGTGTCTTCCATCAATTGGGAGACATTCCACGCAACACTTTTCCCCAGTCTTGCCTTCCTTCCTTCCATCCTTTTTCTATTCCAGTATACAGTTTGAGGATAGAGTGAAAGATGACAACTTCTTCAAATAATAGCAACCTCAGAGACCTCTGGTATACCTTTATCAAAAACATGTTAAAAGCATGCCAGGACTGAGATTTACTCTCATTAGACTTTATGGGGAGAATTGGAGTTGCTGGCATTCAGGAATTTAGGAATACCATGAAGACTTGTAATTCATCAAGGATGCTTCCTCATACAAACAACACAAAATAATTAGAATAATAGGGAGTGGGTAAAAGTTTTGACCTGAGAAAATATAATTTCATTCCTTTTTTGTTTGTTTGTTTGTTTGTTTTTTGCACTTTTTGTCCAAGGCTGGATTTGAACCCACAACCTCCAACATATGGGGCCTGCACTCTACTCCTTTGAGCCACATGTGCCACCCCTCATTCTGTGTTCTTAAGTAGGAAGAATTATGGTAGAGCCCTTGCCTAACTCTTTACACTATGTTTTTTATTAGCCTCTGGAAATGGATTTTTTTATCTGTATGGAATGTTACTACATTAGCATGAGTAAGTGCATGAGACACTTGCATAAGAAAGTTGGAAAAATTAAGCTGGTGAATTTGTTTTTCCTTTGGTGCCTGTGAGAATTAGAGGGAAATATTTAGATGAGACCCAAAGGGAGTAGGGGGAGTTGAACATGTAATGATATATTAGGGGTTAGATCTAATTG
The DNA here is from genome assembly GCA_963574355.1 of Loris lydekkerianus. Taxonomy (NCBI): domain Eukaryota; kingdom Metazoa; phylum Chordata; class Mammalia; order Primates; family Lorisidae; genus Loris; species Loris lydekkerianus. The sequence continues at coordinate 7,763 of CAUYPK010061164.1, forward strand.
TCAGCTCTTAGTGGGCATTCTGAAAAGGAGATTAATATTTTGTATGTGATTTGATCTGGGATGTGAGGAGTATTAAAAAGCAATACTGATTTCCTCCTGATCTAAGGGGAATTTCCTTTTTTCCTTTCTTCCCTCATCAAAAATAAAATTCTTCAAATCTTCAAATAATGAAGGTATGTATTCTTTCTGTGGTCAGCAAAGCAGAAATAAAAACTGATGAAGTTGCAGTGGATGCTCAACTCTCGTCATGTCAAGGGAATATATTTTGTGTTTACATTGAAATTCAACAAATGAGTGGATAATATGTGTTGAAAGCATCATATTCTTACATCTGGCCCTGAGCTTGTTGGAGTAAAATTAAATTGACTGAGAAAAATTACTGGAACTAGTTATTATGAATGTGAAAAAAAATAAGACTAGTATTATATATATATATATATATATATATACACATATGTATATATACAAGAGGCAACAGTAGTATTAATTTGAAGACATAATATCTGTATTCATGACGGAGTGAAGTTATAGGGACAATTATTCAGATATGAAATCTAAAATAAAGGACTCAAAACGATGTAGACTTATTTTGTGCTACAAGTAAGCTCTGCAACTTTAGTTTTCTATACCCAGACCTCCACAGTTACTCCATCTATAAAGATACTGAATAAATGCATTCTGATATTTACTAAATTTTGTACTAGTGGTGTCTCTCTTTCAATATGTTAAAAAAAAAGAAAGAAACTTCTATGGGATTACAATGATATCTTTTAAATGAGTATTGCAAGAAAAAAATGTATAAATTGGCATATATAACCTTCCATAGAAGAATGACTGAAACTGAGGAACAAGAGACTGAGCTGTGTAGTAATATTCAAGGGTGGATGGTGTTTGAAAAAATAATTTAAAGAGACAAAATTATTAATAATAGATGTATTAGAACTATGAAAATGATCACATTTTTATTAAAGAGAAATATTTATATAATTTAAATTCACTTCATTTTTTTAACCCATTTGTGTATTATCTTGCCAAGGAAAACTTTATTCTTTATTCTCTCCAAACTCGGGTTAGATGAGAATTTAAAGACACTTTACCATAATCTATTGTGGAAAGAATAAGACTTCTTATTAAACATATTAATAGAAAATATATAAAAAGTGTTTATTTTTAATTAGAAAATATATTCTATAGTAAATTGCACTGAACAAACATAATTAGCAATTCAATATTGTTTAATGTACTTAAGTATTTTTTTCTTGTGTTGATAATTTATAATGAATTTTATAAACTAATATTGATTAAGTACTGTTGTCTATATTTACAATTTTAAATTAAATATGTTTATTAATCAGGTTTTTATAATATACAATTTTCTAGAAAAAATAAACTACATAACAACTTTCCATTTGGGGCCATTATTTTAACAAGTCAAACTTTTCCCAGTACAAAATTTTCCATTCTAAATTTTCATAGAAAGTTTTAAATATGTTATTGTTTATTATTTACCTGTAATTTCTATGAATTCTTCCAGGTTTACATAGAAAATTTCCTTAACATATACCTTTGAGTTAAAACCATACCATATTGAATCTGTATGCCTCATATGTATATTTTTAAAATGACAGTATAATACAACATTGCCCTTGATAACAAGGATGCTACTTTACTATTCTTTTTTTTTTTTTTTTAATTTCAGATTAATATGAAGATACAAATGATTAGGTTACATTTTTTTTTTGCATTTCTTACCCAATGCTTAGTATCGCTCCTGAAATAGTGAAATTCCCTCTTATTTTCTTATCCTTGACCTGTTAATTGACTGAATGAATGCTTCTAGTAAGGACACAAATGTGAAGATACTATTATACCAGTTAAGTATCCATAACTTATTATCATGTAAAACAAAGCTGGTTTTCTATAGGATAATTTAAATTAATTATACACAAACCACATGCCCTTACATTACTAGCAATGTGTCTTCTCTCTAGCATGAGTGTATGTACACCTTTAGGATGTGTGTGTGTGTGTGTGTGTGTGTGTGTGTGAGTGTTACAGAGAGAAAGGTAAAGAAGTATAGACACAAGTACAGAGAGAGACATAGACTGAGAGATGGAGGAAAAAAGAGAGAAAATAATAGATAGAACAGAGAATTGAAAACAGATAAAACATAAGAAGCTAAGAGTCAGATCAGGTTCAGTGGCTCACACCTGTAATCCTAGCACTCTGAGAGGCCAAGGCATGTGGATGTCTTGAGCTCAGGAGTTTGAGACCAACCTGAAGGAGAGTGAGACCCCTGATCTCTACTAAAAGTAGAGACACTGGGCATTGTGAAAGGGGCCTGTTGTCTCAGCTACTTGGGAGGCTGAGGAAAGAGGATCTCTTGAGCACATTTGAGGTTACTGTGAGTTTTGATGCCACACACTCTACTCAGGACAAGGAAGGGTGACTGCCTCCAAAAAAAAAAAAAAAATTACCCATCTATCTATCTATCTATCTAGGCATTCCTGTACCTACTTAGTTAACTCAGCAATAATTAGGGATGTCTGAAAAATTCCCCATGAAACCACATTCAGTCTCTGGTTGTATAAATGTAGGTGAGAACACAAAAGAGAAGAGAGGTACCAACAAATACGGCCAGCCTGAATCAGAAGTTACCAGCCAAGGATCCTTAAGCCAACATGCTCAAGCAAAATGGTACAGTCTTCAGGCCTCCTGTGCTAACGCTTGTTGGCATCCCTGGATTGGAATCTGTGCAATTCTGGATTGGAATTCCTTTCTGTGCCATGTATATCATTGCTTTGTTTGGTAATTCCCTGCTCCTGGTTGTCATCAAAGCTGAGCGCAGCCTCCATGAACCCATG
>CAUYPK010061165.1:0-92109 GCA_963574355.1 Loris lydekkerianus
ATCAAAGCCAGTCAATGGACCCATGAGGACAGTGCATCTTACAAGGGTACATGTGAAACTTAGTAAATGTAGAACATAAATGTCTTAACACAATAACTAAGAAAATGCCAGGAAGGCTATGTTAACCAGTGTGATGAAAATTATGTCAAATGGTCTATAAAACTAGTGTATGGTGCCCCATGATCGCATTAATATACACAGCTATGATTTAATAATAAAATTAAATTAAATTAAATTAAAAAAAAGAGACCACTTCCCTCCTTTCTGTTGCTGGGGAATCTGTGCTCAGCCAAGTACCTGAACTTTGATAGCTGGGGCAGTTAAGCTCCTCTACCAAATCCAGGAAAGAAGGAAGTGAGATATTCTAAGCCATCACAACTTTATATGGTGAATGTCTCATGATATGAATATAAAAAGGAGGATTAACCTGGCTTAGGAAGAAAATACTGGCACACAGTAGGCACTCAATAAATAACAGATTGGGGTGACACCTGTGGCTCAGTTGAGTAGGGTGCCGGCCCCATACAGAGAGTGGCGGGTTTGAACCCGGCCCTGGCCAAACCGCAACAAAAAATAGCTGGGCATTGTGGTGGGTGCCTGTAGTCCCAGCTACTCTGGAGGCTGAGGCAAGAGAATCACCTGAGCCCAAGAGATGGAGGTTGCTATGAGCTGCCAAATGAGTAATTTACAACCACAAATAATCTAGTCATCTTAAGTGAAAAGCCTCAACCCAATTCAGTAGCAAGTAAATGATTAAAAATACTGCTCAGAAACAAATGAAAAGTTGACTGCAAGGGACTACAAATGAGCTCCATAACTTCTTTATGATTTCTCTCAATGAAAAAGATGAACTTCTAGTATATTGAACACACACTTAATTCCACGGAAACAGTACGTAGACGGCCAACCATGCAGCTGAACCAACAAGACAATTAGTAACTCCAGGCAAAACAAGATGTTAACGAGAAAACCTGTGTGCTCCAAATGTGTATATAGTGTTTGCACAATCACAGAATTAGAAATGCTGAATACTGATCCATCAAAATTCGGTAACTATGAGGAAAACAGTGGAATAGAAAGTAGAGGGGACCGGATGTGAAAGAGAGCTGAATATTTCTGTCTGAGAGTGGGAAGTCAATAATACCTAACCTGAAAAATAAAGAAATAGAGGTAAATAACAAAAGAATGAATGGCCTCTGGGGAGCAGGAACTGGTGAAGTAAAACAGGTGGCAGGACCATCTGATTTGTGCAGCAAGCTTCCAAATCTATTTGAAATTTTTTTTTTTTTTTTTGTAGAGACAGAGTCTCACTATATCGCCCTTGGGTGGAGTGCCATGACATCACAGGGCTCATAGCAACCTCTTAACTCTTGGGCTAACGCAAATCTTTTGCCTCAGCCTCCCGAGCAGCTGGGACTACAGGCGCCAGCCACAACGCCCGGCTATTTTTTTTGTTGTTGCAGTTTGGCCGGGGCTGGGTTTGAACCTGCCACCCTCGGCATATGGGGCCGGCGCCCTACTCACTGAGTCACAGGCACAGCTCTCTATTTGAAATTTCAAACTCTGTACATGTACAGTATAATTACTTTTAAAAAGTAAAAATTAGATTACAAGTTATCATTGAAATAATTTGAGAAAAGCACATGAGATGATTTTTGAAAATGCAAATAAGTCGTTATTCCTCAAATGAATTTTGCTAACATAAAATTGTTCTCTGTTGGATTTTTAAAAATAGAGAATTTTTCTACAGGTCTTAATATTTACAAAAATCTTGTCAATGTAATGCTAAAATAATAAAACACACTTTAAGAAAATACCACTTGATTTCTCAACCTATTCTATTTATATAGCCCGTCACATTCTAATTTTTATTATTTTCAATAGAGAAAAATTTATCTGTTAAACTGAACAGCTGAAGTTTTAAAAAGCGCAGAGTAAAAATTTCCTCAGAATTCTAGCACAATAAGCAACACAAAGGTAAAAATTATCTTTTAGTAGAATGCATAGTTCACAGAACAGAAAAATGTATAGCAAAGCCAGGAAAATAATAGAGGGAAAATGATAATAAATTTCACATTATATTTTCCTATAATTAGAAATATAATCAGACCTTCTGGGACATATAAAATGAAATGAATAGCAAAATAAAGAATACTCCAACAAAAGAGGTTTAATTATGTGTTCCTACCCTTGGGGCACTCCAGTTAAGTTTAGGAAAAACACTGCCCCCCAGGGAGTTGATAGCTTCCTGGACTTTAGTGGTGAACTCAGGAAATTCTGGTGCCTACAGAGAGAAAGAAGAAATCATTTATGAACATCAATATCACCACAATCACTAGGGAAAACAAGATCAAAATCTCATGGTTATAGTTTAGGGTATTAAAAGCAGAATTTAGAATACAAATTACTATCGGAATTTTTGAACCCAGTTAAATAGAATCAGTGATCAAGAACATTTACCAGGAAGAGAAATAAAACAACCAGATGCTCAACTGGCATTTTCCAAGACAATCAAACCCACAAAATTAAGGACAGATGTCACTATGCATCTGGGGATGTGAGGAAGAAATGAATAGTTCTCTGTACACCTACATAAAACCAGTATTTATCAAATGAAAAGAGATAGATAGAATATCACCTGTACATACACTCCAGTTCTTAGAAATAACACCCCCATTTAAAGGGCCAGAAGCCTTTCCATTTGCAGGACATATCTTGGACATAAAGTATTCCCACAAGGCTTCATGAAAATGAAAAACAGATGTGGTAAACTGTATTTAAATACTACTACATCTAGACAAGTAAATTTTTATTGGTTTCTGGTTTTTGCTTTTGGAGACGGGGTCTTGCTATGTTGTCCAGGCTGGACTCAAAACTCTTAGGCTCAAGGGATCCTCCTGCCTCAGCCTCTTAAATAGCTGGGACTACAGGTGCACACTACCATGCTGGGCTTAGACAAGTTTCAAAAGTAGGGCTTTAGTCAAATTAAAATGTTCTCTCATTTTTGGTTGATTTAAAAATGTATATTTTATATAAGCAGGTGACCAAAATACTCTACATGTTCCAATCAACTAAGAAGTAAATAGAAATATGGCTGTTAAACAGGAACTTAAGCTTGCTGATGCCATTAGGCCCTGCCTTGAGCTTTAGGTCATTAGCAAAGGAGCTCATGGACTCCTAAGGTAGAGAAGAGAAAAGGAAAGGAAGAGCGGTGCTTTCAGGGGAGACAGAAAGATGGAAACACTAACCCAAATTCTCTGCATGCTTATTCCCATTATCCCTTGTAAAGGGAACTGCTGCCCCCTAATGGGCAACTGCAATCTGTGAAAAAGTCCAGTGAGCAGTATCTTCCTTAAGGAAAAACGACTAGGTCTACAATTAATTAGACTAGGAATTATGAAATTAAATCAACTAATTATATGGATCCCCAAGATCTACCTCAGTTATGAGGGAAAAGAAACTTTGACAAGAGTTGTGGGAGGTAGATAGGCTGATCTTCCTGCGTGGTGCCCCCCTCAATCCCAGGCAAAGCAGGCCAATGGGCCCTCCCTGGGGACTTGTCAAGACCATCCAAGATGAGAGGAGCCCTGAAGTGCCTAACAGGGCAAAGTCATGGCCACAATTCCTGCCTCGGAGAGTGAGCAGGTAGACGTGCCGAAGCCCTTTAGCAGGGCTAAATCCTTTGAACTCCTGATCTGTGCCCTGCAGGAATGAAACCTGTTTTGCCCTCCCCTTTCTTTCTTTCTTTTCTTTTCTTTTTTTGAGACATAGTGAGTCTCAAGCTGTTGCCCTGGGGAGGGTGCACAGCTCACAGCAACCTCCAACTCTTGGGCTTAAGTGATTCTTTTGCCTCAGCATCCCAAATAGCTGGGACTACAGATGCCTGCCATAATGCCCAGCTATTTTTTGGTTGTAGTTGTCATTGTTGTTTAGCAGGCCCAGGCTGGATTCGAACCCGCCAGCTGTGGTGTATGTGGCTGGCGCCCTATCCACTGAGCTATAGGCACCGAGCCTCCCTCCCGCTTTCTAAATGCATTACTGTTGATAACTCACTACCCTGTATTCCCAGGCTGTTCCTTTACCCAGTCCTCCTGGGGGCTTGGGATTCTTCTAATCCTATTAGAATTTTGACACCTTTACATTCTGTGTTAGAGATCAATAAAAGGTTTCTGAGAAGTCAGAAAGTCACTGCACCTTCTCAGTCTGCCGCGTGGGCTGCAAGTCAATACAAGCTTCTCTGGGCTTTCAGATCGTATGCATTAAGTTAGTGTAAAGTCTCATTCTCCCCCCCCCCCCAATCATCTCAAGACAGGGTTCAACGTGGGCTACCAAAAAAGAGTCTGAGAAACAGACCAAATAAATAAGTTTATTTTTATTTATTTATTTGTTTTAGAGACAGTCTCACTTTGTCACTCTCAGGCGAGTGCTGTGGTGTCACAGCTCACAGCAACCTCCAGCTTTTGGGCTTATACGATTCTCTTGCCTCAGCCTCCCGAATAGCTGGGACCACAGGCACCCGCCACAACACCTGGCTATTTTTTGTTGTAGTTTGGCCGGGGCTGGGTTTGAACCCTCCACCCTGGGTATACAGGGCCGGTGCCCCACCCACTGAGCCACAGGTGCAACCTAAGAAATAAGTTTTTAAAAAATGGTAATATATCCCCCAAACTGTAAAGTAAAAGGCTAGGGAGATAAAAATAGCACCTTTCTTTCTGCTGCAGGTAAGCCTAACCACTACGCTGGTTAACAACGTATCTTAATTATTTGATAGGGTGCCACTGCCTCTGCCTCCCACTAGACTCCTTCTTCAGCTTAGATACATGAAACTAGAGTAATTTAGAGAGGCTTTCAAAGTAAGTAGTAGCATTAGAGATTTAATTTTCCATTCACCTTTCCCACTCAAAAGGAATTGTGATTTATGCTAAGCTAATAATTTCCTCATAATCACCTGAAGCTGCTGACCTGGGTCCAAATAGCTACTCAGAAACACCACTTATCTAAGATCTGCATGGGCAACATTTCCTACAAATAGCAATTACACAAATTTTGTATTATAAAGGGGTTCAACCTTCAAAGACAAACAATTTAATTTTTCTATCTCATTAAACTTGACAACTGAAGATTGCTTTATATTTATGTATTGTACTTGTTTGTTCATTTGTTTTAGAAATAAGGTCTTGCTCTGTCACTGAGGCTTGAGTGCAGTGGCACCACTGTAGCCCACTATAAACTCAAACTCCTGGGCTCAAGTGGTCCTTCCACCTCAGCCTCTTAAATAGCTGGGAATATGTGTGTGCACCACCATGCCTGGCTAACTTTTTAAGTTTTTTGTAGAGGTGGGGTCTTGCAATGTTGGTCAGGCTAGTCTCAAACCTCTGGCCTCAAAGGATCCTCCATCTTCTGCCCAGCCACGACTGCATTTAAAAAGATGTGACCAGTTCCCTCAAATCCTCAAAATCATTCAACTTTAAGAAATCCTGCTGTAAGAACCCTGAAACCAAGGTAAAGTATAAAAAGTTTACACAAAGTTTTCAGTAGGAGACCATGTACTGTCCACATACAGCACATCCTTCTGGATTACCTGATTCTAGTTGGGTCTGGAAGCTATTTCACAATTTGGCAAACTATAAGTAAACGAGATCAATGTGAACTAATTCTTAGGGACATGAAACTGCTATCTCATCTGAAGAGGTCTACTTTGTCTCCCACCCTGGAAGGAAGTAAATCCGGTTTGGGCTCATTTACACCATTTCAATATTCCTGAGCTATAAATTTAGGTCTTCTTATTGGATTCTCTTTTGAACTTGTTCTAACAATTGTCTGGTTCCCTCATGAGTTAAATAAATCTTCAGTATGCCTTAAAGAGTTTTATAGCTACATGGGAATCATTTTAACATTTTCTGAAAATTATCTATGAACAGATTTAAAAAATATATCTTTTTGGTTTTAAGCTCATAGCTCAACCAACCAATTTAAAGTAAGTGTAATATCTCAGCTGTCTGGAAAAAGTTCCTATTGCCAGTGGGAAGCACACCTTTCATCTGGTGTCCTGGCCTGTGATCTAGACTCCCCTTTCACTTAGCCGTCCGACCTTCCCCACCAAAGCACCAGGTACCACACTCATCTAGAGAGAGTAGGTGTCTTTTTGTTTTGTTTTGTTTTGTTTTTGAGATAGAGTCTCACAATGTCACATAGGGTAGAGGGCAGCAACTTCAAACTCTCAAGCAATCCTCTTGCCCCAAGCCTCCTGAGTAGCTGGGACTATAGGCACCTGCCACCACATCCAGCTAGTTTTTCTATTTTTAGTAGAGGCAGAGTCCCCACTCTTGCTCAGTCTGGTCTCAAACTCTTGAGCTTAAGGGATCATCCCTCCTAAGCCTCCCAGAGTGATAAGATTATAGGCAGCATTCTTACCTTGAAAGACTACAATATGCTTGACCAACTTCTCTATTTTTATATAGTACACAAAACATTGGTTAAAGTCACATTTCTGTTTTTGCTTAAAAAAAAAAAAATTTCATGTCACTTAAATATACTTGAATAAATAAATATAGATTTTCACTTTAAGTTTCACAGAACAGGGGACCACAAAGTTTAATTTAGGTTTGATTCCTTCCTGCAGAGCTTAAGAGTAATAAGTCAATATGATTGTAAAATACTTTCTTTGCAATCAAAGGGAAAAGAGAGCAAACCATATTTGTCTGTTAAACAATGATTCAAGTTATTTTTTAAAATAATAAAGAATAGTCCACAAAGAAAAAGATACTTGAAATGGTGAAAAGATGGGAATTTCAAGAAGTAGCACTTAAACCTTGACGCTAATCCTTATGTGATGGTGTTACACTCTTACCGTGAGCGTGGCTGTGTTCTCATCGTCAGACCACTGTGTGGAAAAGAGAACAGAGACAAAACATTACATTTAAATACTTCATGGGCTTCTGAAAAGCAGTGCTTCATCTAAAAATTACACATAAATAGGAAATATCTTTTCCTGAATATATAGTATATGTAAAAATATGACAAAGTGAGATTACCATTTAATTTCTCACTTTATCAAATGTAAGGTAAGTTCTAAATATCAGAACCATTTCAGAGGTCATTTAATTTAGAAGAGTCTAAAGAACAGATTATCTTGTACCAACCTGTATTTCTTCTGCTTCATCATCACTGTCTGGCTGAGAGCATGTTGGTGGATCTTCCCTAAAAATATATAAATAAAAATTAAGCACTTTGGTACCACGTAGTCATAATTTTAGCTATATTGAGTATATAACAGACAGGCTTAGACTTGGAGAACAATATAAAGAAAATTACACTTTAAGAGACAGAAACTATACCTTCCATGTATATCCTTATTTGTCAATTAAATATGTTAAATAAATACAAAAAATTGTTCTCTTTTTAAAAAATTAATAGACTATTCATAGAACAGTTTTAGTTTGCAGAAAAAAAGAGTGGAAAGCACCAAGTCCACACATTTCTGTTCCACCCTATTGTAATTGTTCCTATTAACATCTTGCACTAATGTGGTACATTTCTTACAATGGAGGAACCAATATTCATGCATTATTATTAGGTAAAGTCTACATTCACCGTTAGGGTTCACTGTTTGTATTTTACAGCTATGTGCACCTTAAATTATGCATCATTTCACATATCTAGCATTATAATGCTGTATAGAATAATTTCATTGCCCTAAAAGTCTCCTATATTCCACATTTTTATCCTGACCCCTCTCTTCCTGCACTCTGGAAAACACTTACTCTTTCGTATACTTTTAACAGTTTATCCTTTCTAGAATGTCATACATTTGGAATCATATAGTCAGCCTTTTGAGACTGGTTCCTTTAGCTTAGTAATAGATAATGAAGATTTCTCTATGCCGGCTCAGTACCGTAGCACAGTGGTTACTGTGCCAGCTACATACACTGAGGGTAGGGGGTTCGTACCCAGCTCGGGTCAGCTCAACAACGACAACTGTAATAACAACAACAAAAATAGCCAGGGGTTGTGACAGAGGCCTGTAGTCCCAGCTACTTGGGAGGCTGAGGCAAGAGAATCGCTTAAGCCCAAGAGTTGGAGGTTGCTGTGAGCTGTAATGCCACAGCACTCTACCCAGGACAACATACCGTATATACTCGAGTATAAGCCGAGTTTTTTTCGGCACAAAATTTGTGCCGAAAAACCCAAACTTGGCATAAATTTTGTGCCGAAAAAACTCGACTTATACTCGAGTATATACGGTAGTTAGACTCTGTCTCAAAAAAAAAAAAAAAAAGATTTCTTTATGCCTTTTAATTCTTGATAAATCATTTTATTCCATTATATGAATTACCAGTTTGTTTATCCATACACCAATTGAAGGACATCTTGGTTGCCTCCAATTTTTGGAAATTATGAATAAAAATATTATAAACATTTGTGTGGGCATAAGGGTAAATACCTAGGAGGCCAATTTCTGGATTGTACAATTACACTACATTTAGCTTAAAGAGAAAAACAACTGGCCAAACAACCTTCCAAGATGGCTGCAAAAATTTCCATTTCCACCAGCAGTGAATGAGAATTCTGATTACCCACATCCTTGCCAGCATTTGGATTTGGAATTGCCAGTGCCTTGAATTTCAGCCGTTCTTTCCGTGTGTGTGTGTGTGTGTGTGTGTGTGTGTGTGTGTGTGTGTGAGAGAGAGAGAGAGAGAGAGAGAGAGAGAGAAAGAGAGAGAGAGATCAAAATCTTTTTTTATTACTAACATGTAAGAGTTCTTAAATATCTTTTTCTTGCTAGAAGTACTGTCAGATATAATTTGCAAATACTTTCTTTCATTCTGGCATTGTTTTAGCTTCTTGATAGTGTCTCTTGAAGTTCAGCACTTTTACTGGAATGAAGTCCAATTTATGTATTTTTTATTTATTATTTATGTGTTAGGTGTCATATCCAAGAAATCAAGGTCACATATATTTTTGCCTGTTTTCTTATAAAAATTTTCTAGATTTTCTTCTTATATTTATGTATTTGATCTATTTTGAGTTAATATTTGCATATAATGTGAGGTAGAGGTCCAACTTTTGTCTTTATATGCGAATATCTCAGCACCACTTGTTGAAAACATTGTGCTTACCCAGTTAAATGGGTTGAGAAAATCAGTTAACCACAGATACATTTTTGCGTCCAGGCGGGGAGGCTCATTCCTGTATCCTAGCATTCTGGGAGGCCGAGGCCAGCAGATCACCTGAGCTGAGGAGTTGGAGACCAGCCTGAACAAGAGGGAGACCCCATCTTTACTAAACGTGAGCATTAGATACGAGTACGCATGTGCATTGTGTAATTATTACCTCAACCAGATTAACACATCCATCACCACCCAACCTGCTTATAATTGAAATTGTATCCTGTGATTAACATTTTCCTATTTGCATTTTCCTTATTCCCAAGCCCTTGGAAACTGCCATTCTACCCTCTACCACCGTACTCTTTGCTTTTATGAGTTTGCCTTACTTTTTAATTTTATTTTTCAGATTCCACATGTAAGTGAGACCACAAAATATGTCTATCTAGCTTATTTCACCTTGGATAATGTCCTCCATAGGCATAAAGTTCTCAATAGACATTCCTTTTTTAGAATACAGATAGGATAATGAACATCTATAAAAAATGCTGGACATCAATAGCGGGAGGTACAGCTCAAATTTACAATGATACTATTAGGCACCCACTAGGACGCCAGACGTAATGACTGTTACAGAGGTGTGAAGTCAGAACTCTCATCCACTGCTCATAAAAATGTAAAATGTTGCAACTGCTTTGTAAAATAGTTTGGTAGTTTCTCAAACAATTAACTACACAGTTACCAGATGTTGCTACAGTTCTACTCCTGTTTACATTCCCTAGAAAGTGGAAATACATCTCTCTACATATAGAAAGTTGCTTACAAATAATTACAGTGCCATTGCACACAAGAGCCAGGGGTAAAAACAAACCAAGTGTCCATCAACTGATAAAAGGGTAAACAAAGAGGGTAAAATCCATAAAGTAAAATATTATTTATTCATCAAAAAATAATAAAAGAGATATAAACTAATTTTTTAAAATGTGAAATTAATGGGAGTACATATCCAGGCAGAGACAAAAGGATAAACTTTCTGCCTTCCTTGCAGAAATCACTAAAAACAAGGAAAAGAAACCTCAAACTCCATCTCTAATAATACTAAGAATTATCTACAATGAGAAAGTTCTGCCAAGGACAGGGAAGACGAAACAGGATTAAGACACCAAAGTAAACGTCTCCAGAGCTGTCTGCACAGTTGATGCGACACCCATGGGGAGCAAAACCAAGAATCTGTCCTTTCTGAAATGAAAACAACACACTGTGGGCTGGGGTCAGGAATTACTCTGGATCTAGACCTGACCACAGAAAAGGGCTGGGGAAAGAGAAAGAATACTCAAGAAGTACTGTCGTAAAGAAGCCAGTAAGGGGCAGTGCCTGTGGCTCATAGAGTAGGGCGCCAGCCCCACATACTGGAGGTGGTAGGTTTAAACCCGGCCAAAAAACTGCAAAAAAAAAAAAAAAAGCCAGCAAGCAAAGCAGGGCCCTGCAAAGGGCCATCCAGCAACCAGTCTTCACTGCCCACAGGGGGAAAGAGAGGCTGAAAGAACTCAGAGGGAAAACTCAGGACACTGTCCTGGCCTGCCCTCAACTACAAATGATTTGTCTAGGATGAACTCACATCACTGTGGGGAAAAGTCACAACGAGAAACAGTAGAAGTGCTCTTCAGAGACTACAAAAGAAAAAGGAGGGGAAGTATCTGGCTAAACATGTGCCGTATGTTCTATCTTGAAACTACTAAAGAGAGGAACGATCTCAAGATCAAGGATGAGCAAAAAAGAAGACAAGCACAGAAGATGGCAACAAAAGTCTGGAAAACAAAAAGCCAATGGCAGAAATAAGCCAAGGAGCAAGAGGGTAGAAATTGGAGCTACCATGGGAGACGGGACGGAAGCTCTGAAGTCCACTGTAAGGAGCAGAAAGACACACACATCTTGATTACCCGCACAGCCTTCACAACTAATCCTCATTAGCCCCCTTGGTAAGCAGGCTTATTCTCTGGAAAAAATGAACTTAAAAAGACAAAGCGTGGGCGGCGCCTGTGGCTCAAAGGAGTGGGGCACCAGCCCCATATGCCAGAGGTGGCAGGTACAAACCCGGCCCTGGCCAAAAACTGCAAAAAAAAAAAAAAAGACTAAGTGTTCATGTACATACTGGCCCAGAAGAACGTGGAGGGAAACGCCAGGCTGGAGTTATGTGACAGTCATACTGAACAGTACAACCCTTAGCCTTCTTCCTTCCAATCTGCTCCCAGAACACAGACAGACAGAAGATGTCCTCTCTGTAGGAACTGGAGGATCCCAGAAGACATAACTGTCATCTGGGAATCTTCTGCCAATACTTTTGTCAATAAGCCCCACACAGCTACACAGAGTTTGCAGATATTCACTCTTAAATAGAAATAATAGAAGTGTAGAATCATTAGAAAACTTAAGAAAAGCTCTAAGACAAAAAAAAAATCAGAAGAGAGAAAAAAAGTACATGTAAGAAAAAGACAATAAAGGAACCAGATAAAAAATATTTATTTATTTATTTAGAGACAGAGTCTCATTATGTCACCCTCGGCAGAGTGCCGTGGTGTCACAGCTCACAGCAACCTCAAATACGTGGGCTCAGGCGATTCTCTTGCCTCAGCCTCCCAAGTAGCTGGGATTAACAGGCACCCACCACAACGCCTAATTTTTTTGGTGCAGCTGTCATTGTTGTTTAGTTGGCCCAGGCTAGGTTTGAAACTGCCAGCTTCGGTGTATGTGGCCGGAGCCTTAACCACTGAGCTACAGGCACTGAGCCAAGATAAAAAATATTTTTAAAAAATCATTAACATCCTCAAAGATAAAAGATTTCACATACATGAGGGAACAAAAGGAGGCTATAAAAAAGGAACAGAGGAAAAGCTCAAATTTGTAAAAGCTGAAAACATGACAGCTGAAATTTAAAAACTCAGTGGAAGGAATAGAACAGTTTAAAAAAATTATTCAGAAAGTAGAACAAAGAAAACAAAGAAATAGGCAATAGAGAAGAATTTATAAAATTAACCCTATAGACCGGACACCTAATAACAGAAGATCCAGAAAGAGAAACAAGAAAATAAGAGGAAATTATCAAAGATAGGCTTTCATGTCTCCAAACAGGAAAATACTGGTCTCTAGAATGAAAGCCTCTACCAAGTACATGGCAAAAAAACAAACAAACAAAAAAAACACCTTGGCTCAGCGCCTGTAGCTCAGCAGCTACGGTGCCAGCCACATACACCGGAGCTGGCAGGTTCAAACCCAGCCGGGGCCTGCTAAACAACAATGACAACTCTAACAAAAAAACAGATGGGTGTTGTGGCAGGCACCTGTATTCCCAGCTACGTGGGAGGGTGAGGGAAGAGAATCACTTAAGCCCAAAGAGTTTGGTGTTGCTGTGAGCTGTGATGCCACAGCACTCTACCAAGGGCAACACAGTGAGGTTCTGTCTCAAAAAAAAAAAAAAAAAAAAAATTTTTACCCCAAATCCAAAATAATTCTGGTCCCAAGCATTTCCTATAAGGGATACTCAACCTATCAGTGCCAATTATAAAACACAGATATATTCATATTTTCATTGTTTGCAACTCTGTTTGCTATTTTTCTGATTTGACAGATGGTGCACTGAAGCAAAGTTCGTGGCCAGCAAGGGGAGAACTGAGATGTTTAACTACGTCTGCCTACCTCCAGAGCCAGTGCACTCATGAATCAGCTCTGTGCATGCCATAACATAGAAAACATGAATCTTAAGGATTAGCATCATAACTTTGGTTAATTCAGTCCTCAGTATTTAGACAGCTACTTTACAAAAAGACAATTAAAATGTGGAGAAAAATCAGTATAGACTGACAGACCAGAGCAACAATTTCTTGATTTACAGAGGAGGGTGTGGCATGCCTGTATAGTAACTGTTCCTACCAAGAAGAACCCTTAGCAAACAGTACATCCTCAAAAAATATAAATGGGGCTTGGTGCCGGTAGCTCAGTGAGGAGGACGCCAGCCACATACATCAAGGCTGGCAGGTTCGAGCCCAGCCTGGGCCTGCTAAACTGCAACCAAAATATAGCCAGGCGTTATGGCGGGTACCCGTAGTCCCAGCTACCCAGTAGGCTGATGCAAAAGAATCACTTAAGCCCAAGAGTTTGAGGTTGCTGTGAGCTATGATGTCATTGCACTCTACCGAGGGCGAGATTCTGTCTCAAAAAAAAAAAAAAGTAAAAGGAATTACTACTCTCTGCAGCTTCAGAGACTCTATGCTAAGTTATAACTGTACATAAGACATATAAAGAGGTTACAGTCTGGAGTGAAAGGTATGTCCTATGTATGGAGGTAGAGGGAGAGGAGGCCTAAAGAAAGAGCTATGGCAGACTCCTGCAGCCATTTCCTCCTTCTTTACCAATCAAAACTCTAATTTTTTCAGACACCAAGTGCTCCATACCTAATGGCACTCTCCCAAGTCACACTAGTGACTACCATTCAGTCCAAGCTAATCTAGCTCCCCTGCCAATGTCTATGACCCAACCCTGACCAAAAGGAGGTAGAGGGTTGGTAGGAAAGTTTTCCCAGCTCTCAGAAAGGGACTTGGGACAGGACCTCTGGGTATGATTTTGTGAGGACATGATGCTTGGAACTACTATAGCTAATTTGGACTCTAGAGAAGAAAGTCAAGAAATTACAGAAAAGCTGACTTTGAGTCCTAACATCACTGAACTACTGTTACTTTCCAATAATGTAAGTACTTCCCAAGAACGTAAGCAGACTTAAGGCTTCTGATTATAGGGCTTATGATGTGAAATAATATATTGGTCTCATTCATGAAGCCATTTTTAAAGCTGGATATTCTATTATTGCAACCCAAATCAGCCCAATGGACAGAAGTAGCACATGTAAAGGGAACTGGATGGCAGGTAAGGAAGTGGTTAAAATGCCAACCAGTAAAGAGGCCACATTTCCTTTACAGCAAATGAGCCCAATGAAATGACCTTCAGATTTGTGTTCTGCTTATTAGTTTCTACGTAACCAATAACTTGGAAACCTAGAGAAAAGCATTCAGTTAGGAATTTCACCTGCTGAAATACACTAATACACTAATGTGAACGGGTGCAGCCATTAGGGAGTTATTTGGCAATACTGGCCAAGAATCTTAAAAATATTCATAACCTTTGCTCTACACTTGTAGTTTAGATTCTTACTGCATAGAAATAATCCCAAGTGCAGATAATGCTCCATGCAAAAACATGTTAGTTGAAGAATTCTTTTTCAGTAAAGTTGTAAATGACCTGTCCAAAAAACAAGAAATGATTAGGTCAACTATGACAGATGAATGAACATGGAAATTATGCAGTCATTCAAAACAATTTCATACAATTTTTTATTTTTGAGACAGAGCCTCAAGCTGTCGCCCTGGGTAGAGTGCTATGACATCACAGCTCACAGCAACCTCCAACTCCTGGGCTTAAGCGATTCTCCTGCCTCAGCCTCCCAAGTTGCTGGACCACAGGCGCTCGCCACAACACCTGGCTATTTTTTGGTTGCAGCCGTCACTGTTGGGGTTGGATTTGAGCCTTAGCCGCTTGAACCATAGGTGCTGAGCCAATTTCATACAATTTTTAAAATGCAGGGAATAGCTTAAACTATGATATACAATGAAAAAAGGAATACAAAACTACATGTGCAGTATGCTAACAACTTAGGGTATAAAAAATGTATTAAAAAGACTAAAGAGTGCTCAGCATCTATAACACAGTGGTTATGGCGTCAGTCACATACACCAGGCTGGCAGGTTCAAACCCAGCCTGGGCCAGCTAAACAACAACTGCAACAGAAAAATAGCCAGGTGTTGTGGCGAGCACCTGTGGTTCCAGCTACTTGGGAGGCTGAGGCAAGAGAATTGCTTAAGCCCAAGAGTTTGAGGTTGCTGTGAGCTGTGACATCACAGCATTCTACTGAGGGCAACATAGTGAGACTCTGTCTCAAAAAAAAAAAAAAAACTAAAGAGGCTGGGCTCGGTGGCTCCTGCCTGCAATCCTACTGCTCTCGGAGACTGAGGCAGGAGGATCCCTTGATCTCTGGAGCTCAAGATTAGCCTGAGCAAGAATGAGACCCTGTCTCTACTAAAAATAGAAAAATTAGCTGGGCTTTGTGACAGCTGCCCATAGTCCAAGCTATTCAGAGGCTGAGGCAGGAGGAGCACTTGAACCTAGGAGTCTGAGATTGCTGTAAGCTCAGGTGATGCCATGGTACTCCATCCAGGTAACAGAGTCTTACTCTGTTTCTCAAAAAAAGAAAAAAAAAAAAAAAGAAAGAAAGAAAGAAAAGAAAAGAAAAAGACTAAAGAAAATATGCTAAGGGCAGAGCTTGTGGCTCCGTGAGTAGGGCACCGGCCCCATATACAGAGGGTGGGAGGTTCGAACCCAGCCCCAGCCAAACTGCAACAAAAAATAGCCAGGCACTGTGGCAGGTGCCTGTGGTCCCAGCTACTCAGGAGGCTGAGACAGGAGGATTGCCTAAGTGCAAGACCTGGAGGTTGCTGTGAGCTGTGACACCACAGTACTCTACTGAGGGCAACAAAGTGAGACTTTCTCTTAAAAAAAAAAAAAGAAAGAAAGAAAGAAAGAAAAGAAAATATGCTAAAATAGCAATGTCATCTGCTTTTAGATGGTGAAATTATGGATAATTTTTCTTTTTCTAATTATTTTCTGCAGTTTTAAAATTTACTATGAGTAAGTATTACTTTTACAATTTTTAAAAATGGGCATCTTTTACAAGTGATAGAATCCCAAAGCATTCATATTACTGTCCCTTTCCACTATTCCAGAATTTATCTTACCAAGGTATTTCATACATATTCCTACAGTTTATGCTAAGGAAAGATAACTAATTGATATATCTCAAATAGCTGCAAATAGCATAGAGCAGTTCACTACTGGCCTACCAACAGTAAAGAAAGAATATTTGACTAAGGCTAGTTCATTAACTCCTCCATATTTATTTCTAACTATAATGCCTTATCTCTTGATGCAAAAATATATTTCATGTATAGGAGCTAAAAATACCACATATTAGTACATGCAGTTATAGTATTCTATAAATTATATTTTTAATACACACACTCAACTAACTCTTACCATCTAAATTCAGCGAAGCAAAAAGGGTTGACAGACAAGGAATGGCTACACATAAACAAACCCAAAACCTGAGCTTTTAAGAGACATGTTTAAAAACCAGCATTCAGCAACAAAGTGGGATGACAATGCAATTGAATGCCAAAAGCATTACGCTGCATTGGAGAAGCCCAACTGTGGTATCATGTTCTATATACACTAAGTTTCATCTGTAGTTCCTATTTGTAATGGACACAGCCCATGTTATGGTCTTTTGTTATAACATCGGGATGTTTTAGAAGTTAGAAGGCAGCTTTGGAGCACAACCTCTCTCAAAACTTCTCCTGTCTTTCTTTCACTTACTTTGTCTACAACTCAGGCTATAGAGACTGAAAGTGTACCCTAGTCTTCCCCTGCCTTTCTGTCTTGGAGCTGGCCATAAAGGAACTATCTGATCTACCTTATCAGATGGTATGCCCTAAGACCTCCATGTGAGGAGGGCTCTTGTCTGGGAGGAAGGAATGCCGCACAGAGAGGCCGGGAAGAATCTGACCAGACAGCTTTGCTGGTTTCCCAGTCAGTCTACTAGCATTAGCTCATACTCGTTTTGGTCCAATCACACTTCTACATGGTTGTCAATCATGCCAGGACCAAGAGGACAGAGTACAAAGAACTTGTGGACAAGTGAACACATGGAGGGAGGGGTTCCTGGAGGGCAGTGTCCTCAGCCAGGGCGGGCATGGAGGTTCCCCTTCCCTCAACTCACCCTAGGCATCTCTTCACCTGTATCCTTAGTAACATCACTTATAATACACCAGTAAATCTAAGCAAGTGTTACCCTGAGTTCTGAAAGTTGCTCTAGCAAATTTCATCAGACCCAAGGAGGGAACCCCAGATTTACAGCTGGTCAGTTGGAAGCACAGGCAAAACCACCTGGGGCATCAGAACAGGAGGGCAGTCTTGGGGCCTCAGCCCTCCACCTGTGTGATCTAATGCTACTTCCAGATAGACAGTATGAGAGCTGACCTGGAGGACACCCACCTGGTATCCCTAAAGAACGGAATGCTTGCTTGGTAGTGGGGGAAAATCCTCACACATTTGGCCACAGGAATCTTCTGTGTTTATTGTTAGAGTGTGAGAGGAGAAGAAAAACAGTTTGTATTTTTTCCATTCACACAAAAACAAAAAAATACATATTACATGATTCTATTTATGTGAAATTCTAGAACTGACAAAACCAGGCTAAGATAGGGAATAGGGAAAACTTTCTGGGGAATGGAAGTGCTCCACATCTTGAATGTATTAGTAGTAAAATACGTGTCATCCATTTGTCAAGATTTGTCAAATTATACATATAAGATCCATGCATTTCACTGTAAATGTACTTCTTTTTTTTTGAGACAGAGTCTCAAGCTGTCACCCTGGGTAGAGTGCCCTGGCGTCACAGCTCACAGCAACCTCCAGCTTGGACTCAAGCGATCCTCTTGCCTCAGTTTTTCTATTTTAGTAGAGACAGGGTCTTGCTTTTGCTCAGACTGGTCTCAAATTTGTGAGCTCAAGCAATCCACCCACCTCAGCCTCCCAGAGTGCTGGGATTACAGGCATGGGTCACTGTGACTGGCCTACCTCATTTAAATTATATCTATAATTTTCAAGTTTTTAATCTATAAAAGTAACCCAACCTAAAATTACTACTCTTTTGAAATCCAATAAACATTGCTTTTCTCAACCTCAGCAAATGACATTCTTGACACTTTCTTCTCCATCACTAAGTAAAGAAGGTACAAGAGCCACATCATCTCAAATCTGTTCTCTTTCCCCCCTTGAGTTGTCACCACCTTAGTTGACCCCACTAGCAGGTCTCAAATCCTTGCAACAATTCTGCAAGGTAAGCACTATCCTGTCACCTGCCCCATTTACAGACAAGGAAACCAAGGAAGAGAAAACTAGAAAATAGCAAAGAGATGATGTAGAACTAGGCCATCTGACTAAAGAACAGCACTATACTATATTGACTCTCACGAAAGACAAAGCTGAACTGTTAACTCTGAAAGGGCAAAGGCCTCTTTGTTTACTTTCCTTGGCAACAGGGGCCTGTCTGTGATGCATGTATCCTGTTTTGTAAACTTTCTTACTCTATAAACTTCTCTTTCTCTTCCTCATTAAACCTTGTTCCATGTTTGCCTTAAAAAAAAAAAAAAAAAAAAAGGCAGAGTTGTGAGTTGTGCATTACCACTGCTATGCAGTGTAACCCTGTGTGCCGCACAGCACTAACAGCATTTAACACAGAGTGTGCCTGAGTCACAGGCTGTGCAAACATCTGGCCAGTGAGAATCACAGTTGCTCTCTGATGTGTTTACAGTACTGAAATGTATCAAGTTTTTTCTACTATTAAGAGTCATTTGATTTACAGTCTCATTTAGGTAAGATTATATGTGCTATATTTGGAAATAATAAAATTAAGTCTGTGAATATCCCAAAGTTGAGACTTGTCTAACTTCTCTACATTTCTTTATCCTCCAATTACCCCAAATTAATGAGATTTTAACTTTCCTACTGTTTCCTTATGCTCAAGTTAATGAGGTTTTAAATTAATACTTTTCAGGTTATTAAGGGGCTGTAAATACCAAAACCAGAAATGTAACCCAGAATGCTACACTTAAAATCCATCAGGCAAACGTATGAAGTCAATGTAGTGTTACCAAAATCTATTTCTAAGGTTTATGCATCCAACAAATGTTTACCAAGCACCTCTAAAGTATTAGGCACTGTTCCATGAGCTGGGATAAACAAAATCTGCCAACTCCCTGTTCTCATGAAGTTGCATTCCATACAACAATTAAGAGATTTATGTCAGGTAGAAGTAATTGTTATGCAGAAAAATAAAAGAATGTTGGGGATAAAGTGTGATAAACCAGCAAGGGTTACTGTCAGGATGGTGAAGGATAAACACTTAGATAAAACGATTTCAGAGCAGACATGTGAATGAAAAGATTGTAACTTCACTAAATTCGAGTTTGCATTAAAAAGGATGAAATACTTCTTCCCTTTAGAAATAGAGGAACTACCCAAACAGCTTCTATAAGGTGTGGGTGGGACCATGGTAGGTCAACTATGAAGAACAATGGACAATGAATTTATGGTAAAAACTGAAGGATCTCAAAGGATTATAATGTGCACTCTGCCACCCTGCTACCTTCAGAAGGCAAAGTCATACCCTTTCCAAAAGACAGAGATGAAAGGAAATGGCTCAGCTTCACAACTAGTAATTATTACAGGGGGAAGTACCCAACTGTGAAAATATGAATTGAGCACTGGCAAAGAACATGAGACAAAGATCACTACATAATTTTAGCCAGGAAAGAAAAAGAGCTAAAGGGAGAAAATGGTGTCTAAGCTAATGAATTCATTTTATATGCTAACTGTTGAGATTAATCATTATCACATTTATGATAAAGTTTGAGGAATTTTTTTTTATGTACTTTACCTTCCAGAAACCACCAGAGTTCCATCATCGAGTAAATAATCTTTCACATTTTGAGGAAGTGGAAGAATGACACTAAAAAAAAGGCACATTAAAAAAATCATTTTAAAATACAATCATAAGCAGAGAGACAAAAGCCCACACTCAATTTTTAAATTATTTGTCCTTTTTCTTTTAATATGAAGTGTTAAATGTTAATAAGGTAGCAGCAAAGGAATCAGAACAATATCAATAAATATTGCAGTTTACAGGCCGGGCATGGTGGCTTATGCCTGTAATCCTAGCATTCTGGGAGGCCAAGGCGGGCAGACTGTTTGAGCGCACGAGTTCCACACCAGTCTGAGCAAGAGCAAGACCCAGTGTCTAAAAATACCTGGGCGTTGTGGCAGATGCCTATAGTTCCAGCTACTTGGGAGGCTGAGACAAGAGAACTGCTTGAGCCCAAAAGACTGAGGTTGCTGGGAGCTATGACGCCATGGCACTCTACTGTGGGGGACAAAGTGAGAATCGGTCTAAAAAAAAAAAAAAAAAAAAAAAAAAAAAAAAAAAAATGCAGTTTACATAATTACTACAAAGGTCTTTGTGGCAAAGAAACAAACAACAAAAAAACACAACCAGATGAAAATCACCCTATGAAAGCAACAAGCTCAAAAGAATTCAGAGTGAGCACAATGTTTCTCTGTCAGAGACCAGCAGATATTTGCTGCAATACAGAAAAAGGAGCAAAGTAAACCAGAAGACTTATAGCATTTGGCCACTTTCTAAGAAAAGGGCAGAAGTATACACAAGACCTGGAAACTAATCTTTGGTTGGCAATGAGCACTTAAGGCTAAGAATTCATGATATGTCTGGATGTGTTTGGGTGGCATTCTATTGAACAGATCACCAGCTATAAAGCTGCTTAACTGGGCATGCTTTAGCCGAATTTGTTTCAGATAATGATAATTAAAGATGGCAAAGCCATATTTGAAGTCACTTAAAAACTTCTGAGATAATTTGTTTTTCCTTGTAATAAATCATTAAAAATTATTGTCACAGATACCTAAAAGTAAAGCTATTATTTTGATCTTGAGGTGTGTATTTTTTTAAAAAGTGAAAAAGATTACAGGCTGCTTTAACAGAGTCAATAGAATATCATCATATATTTATGAAACACTTTTTTTGGCATATTACAGATTATTCTGTACACCGAAAAGATTATTAATGGGCCACTTTGGTCTCTAAAATTAATATTTGATTTGTCAAAGTTACAATTTCACATTCAAAAACCTAGTTCTTCCTCAGGCTTTTAAATTCAACTGAAAATCTTATTCTGTTTATAAATCTACTAAATTTTAATCAATTTCAAATAAGCCTTTAGAATTTGGAACACTCTTTAAAAATGTAAACTCTTCATAAAAATTTATTCAATTTTATTTTTTAAATATTGTCTATTGCCTGATTACAAATAAGCCTTCTCACGTACTTAACTCATAAAGTTAACAATAATACTATAAGAATAGTAAATCTAGGGTTCTCCCAAACATTTCAATACCGTCTAAGAACATGACATTTTTCCTTATGCATTTAACTTATCACAACTCTAAGCCAACTACACAATGTCTTAAAGTATATCTCTGATTGTTATTGAATGAAAAAAACTCCTATAATGAATCATCAGTATTTGAAATGTTGGCGCACAAAATGAATAACAGCAAACTCCAGTTTTCTGTCGCCCTTTTTTAATTAACAGATAAAACTGTACGTTATTTATAGGGTACCTCATGTTTTCAAGTATACAGGGATAGAAAGTGGAAAGGTTTAATCTGGCTACAAATGCATTACCGTTATTTTTCCGCTACGAACAATACATAGCCATGCTCTTTGCATTTTCCTTTTTTTCCAGGAATCCAATACCCATATTGTTATTAACTACAGTCATCGTGCTGTACGAGAGATACTTGTACTTACTCCTCCCTCGCTAACAGTAATGATGTATCCTTTAACCAGAAACTCTCCAAACTTTCCCCCTCACAGGAGGTGGAAAGCAATTAAGTCCCTGGCGAGTTAGTGAGTGGCAAAGCCCAGACCGACCAGTTCTGCAGATCACCTTGCGCCTGTGGCCATTCTGAAAGCGACGGAGGGTGAACTGCCAAGCCTAAGCCTGGTCAACGCACCATTCAGCCCGCTTCCGACTCCCCTGAACCCCCAAGTGCCCTAACTCCCCAGCACACTCCCCTGCTCGCAAATACAGACCTCCTTTGTAGCCTCCCCACCTCTAACACCCCTAGGAAGCCAACTCGGCACTGTTGCTCCCGTCCAGTCCGGAGAAGGCCTGCTTTTTTTTTTTCCTGGCAGCAGAAATTCGCCCCAATGTCGCAGTTCCCTCCCGCCAGTCGGCCCGGCGTAACCGCTCCCATCTGACCTCTTGATGGTAAGGCTTCGGAAGAGCGGGTACCACGCGGAGAACTGACAGTGCAGCACATGCTCCTTCTTCATTCTCCAGCCGCCGCCGTCCCGGCCTGTCCCTCTTTCCCTCTCCTGCCAGCGCTGCCCCGGAACCCTGGGCGCCGGTCCCGGAAGTGCCTGTCGAGCTCTTTTGGTTCAAGGACTCTTCCGGTCCATAAAGCAAAGGAGGCAGGAGGAAGAAAGGAAGCGGAGGCGAGTCGTGGGGCGTGTTCTTGACACGCATGCACAGGCGCACGCAAAAAGAATTTTGGTTTCCAAAGAGGAACTGCGGCAGTGTTGGCAAAGCAACTTTAAGAAGGCTACGGCTCCGCTTTCGGCCTAGTCGCACCTTGACCCGGAAGGTAATCGTCTAAGGGTAGGTCAGAGGCGGGGGCTCTACGGGTGCCGAGAGAGGGCGCGCGCAGATCCTCCCAGCTCCGCGAGAGGCGCCGGTGTCTGACCGTGGCGCCAGCGTCTGCTGAAACTGCTGCCTCGGGTCCGTCCTTTTTTCTTTCGTCCGACTTCCCCTCTTCACCCGCAGTAAGTAACTTGGGCGCGGGCCAGTCACCGGACGATGCCTCTTCGGGGAGGAGAGAAAGACAGCAGGAGGACGAGAGAGGGAGCGCGTCTGGCTGGGGCGGACGGTGCGGGCAGCCGTGCGCGTGTCTCCGGGTCTGCGGCTGGGACCGCTACGGGGGCGCGAGGGGAAAGCCAGGGATCGGGGCGGACAAACCTGGGCCACTGGGAGTGAAGGAATTGGAGAGCAAGTGAAATGGTAGCTTGAGTGTGACGTGGAGACATCTGCGAAGGAGTAGAATGCTTCGTTTGCGGTTGAGGGTCCTGAGAGCCGGAGAGCAATCCCGCCGGTACGATCCGAGGGCGGGGGATGGGGTTGGACTTTGGAGGTAAAAGAGGACAGGTAAATTTGAGAAGGCGGAGGAGAAAGTAGAATCGCCTCCTTTGAACGCCGAATTCATTGAATCCAGCCCCGCAAAAGTTAACCCGGAAAAAAGAAGCCAGGTGTTTATCAGTATTCCTGCAGTGATGGAGTCAGACTGGAAGAATTCTAACAGAATTTGTGATATCATTCCTTCTTTCCGATTTCGTTCCTTCCTGTCGCCCTGCAAAATTCGGTTTTGCTTGTTTCTTTGAAAGAATGAGAAATCACTGGCTTCTGAGAAACTCCTTTAAAGTCTAGTTGTGTTTCTTAAAATTATAAGCCTTGGGCATATCCCTGGCACCTGTGTATAAAGACACACATTTTAAATGTCTCCTTGAAATGGGACACGCTTACTGGTCCTAAGCAGTTTTAAATTAGAGATAAGAAACCCACCAACGGCAGGGTTCTGTAGAAAGTTGTTTATTAGGATAATAAACTGAATCCTCTAGAGTTACCAATTCTCATCGCTGGAAAGATACTTTGTTTTTCTAAAAAATGTCACTGGTTAAGTGGTTTGTTGAGAGCATTGGTTTAAAGGATACATTTTCAAAGAAATGAATAGATTATAACGTTGCCGTGCTTGGGGGTGGGGCAATTGTGTTTCATTTATAAGTATGTACTTCAGAGATCCAGGATTATACAATCCTTTTAGTTTTGAGGGAAAAAAGCAGCAGTGCTCAATAGAGACTGAGAGACTAGTGCCAGTTACAGATCTAAAACAGACTTAGTGACTGACGTGAGGGGTCACCCCAATTTTGTTTTGATTTGACCTAGAAATAAAAAAGTTGCAGCTGAAGGAAATGTTAGGATTAATCAGGGCACATTTGGGTGAGGTTTTATGATGAAGATAGGAATTAATGAACGTAGGGGAAAAATAAATCCCGGGAACATAGTCCTTCTGAGAGGAGTAATACTTTAACAGACCAGAAAACATTTGAGTATGAAGGCTGAGGCAGTTGCAAAGTTTTAATATGGAATTGTGGTTATTTGTAGAGAAGTAGCTAAGTTCGTAAACTTACAGACACTACAGGAAAGGAATTTATACAGAACAGTTTTTGTTCACGCTATATAGTTCAGAAGTGTGTTCAGTGACTTTTTAGTATTACAGTTTGTTTTAAGTAACTTGTTACCCATTTAACCAGCATCAAATAAATCGACATTACAAACAGGTGATGCTCAAGTATTTGGAGACAGCTAAATTAGCTTTCACCATATATATATTTTTTTATTGTTAAATCATAGCTGTGTACATTAGTGCAATCAAGGGGTACAATGTGCTGGTGCTTTCACCATGTTTTAACTAGCATGTTTGTCT
This sequence comes from Loris lydekkerianus, assembly GCA_963574355.1. Lineage (NCBI taxonomy): Eukaryota > Metazoa > Chordata > Mammalia > Primates > Lorisidae > Loris > Loris lydekkerianus. Next base: position 24,387 of record CAUYPK010061165.1, read on the forward strand.
TCACTTAGCCATGTAGTGTTTATATTCATCAAGTTTCTTCAATAAAACCTTTGTAGCAGTGGAAATAGTTGTTTTTCTTATGCATGCTGAAATATGTCAGTATTCCAAGTGATTGTGGGGGAGAGGTTATTGTGCAATTCCAGATTAAGTAGTGAAAAAACACTTCCTTCTCTGAGTTCATAACATGACTAATCTTTCTAAATTAATCTTTCCAACAATCTGGCTGGGTGAGGTGGTGGCTCATACCTGTAGTCCTAGCACTCTGGGAGGCCAGTGCAGGAGAGATTGAGCTTAATGAGAGATTCTGGCATAGAACCGGGTGAGGGTCCTTAAGAAAGGAGAAGAGGCCAGTCTAGGGACAAGGAAAGACTTTTAAGGAGAGGAAAAGCAGAATGGAGACTGACCAGGTGTCAGCTCAGCTCCCACACAGTTGCCAAAGGCTTGTGTTAGCCTCATCAGTATAGCTGTAACGGACCAGTGAGCCTGGAGCACCCCCGCGCTCTTCCCTAGTGAAGATCAGGATTAAGGGAATTTTGGCCTTGAGGTGCCCCAGGAATCTGGGAAGGGGATTGCTGGTTTCTGACATGATTTTCTGAAATGGCTGCACTCCTGTCAGGTTTATAAGAATTCTTTTCCCACCCAGGAGTTTTTCTCAAACTCCTGAGTTTGAGAAAGAGTGAGATCCTGAGGAAGCGTGAGCTCCCGTCTCTACTAAAAATAGAAACATAAGCGGCGTGTTGTGGCAGGCACTTGTAGTCTGAGCTATTGGGAGGGCTGAGGCAGTAGTATCATTTGAACCCAGGACTTTGGAATTGCTGTGAGTTAAGCTGATGCCAGGGCACTCTAAAGTGAGACTCTGTCTCAAAAACAAATTTTTTCCCCCCCAAGAATCTTAACGGTTCTCTCCACTTGCATATTTTGGCAGTACCTCAAACTCACTGTGGGCAGTACCCTTTTCACCTTCTGAGGTCCAATCTCCTTTAAAACCATCTTCTTCTTAGAATTAGCTTGAATTTACCTCTCCCCTAGAAGCTGCTTTAGGACAAGTAATTAACTCACCTGCAAGGAATTAAATGTTTACTTGCGATTGCTACCACCTTATCTAAATCCAGTGTTATCTCTTGCCTGGACTGTTACAAAAAGTCCTTTGCCAGTCATTACTATAGGGATGTAACCAATTACCTTCCCAGGGTTCACTACACTCAATTCACTATTGCTCAACCAGAATTAAATGCAATGTTTATAAAACACCTGGTAAACGATTGCTGTAAACCACCAAGTGGTGTGATCTCGCCCAGTAAATGTTAGTTAACTCCCTGCCCACCCAACCCGGAAGATAAAAAAACAAAACTTTCAATGGCTTTCCATCTTTACCAAATTAAATACAGGAAGTCTTTTTTTTTTAACTGAGGATAATTGTTAGCAAACAAAAGATCACTTAAGTCAGTGGTTTTCAACCTTCCTAATGCCGACCCTTTAATACAGTTCCTGTGGGTCATGACCCACAGCGTGAGAACCGCTGACTTAAGTGAATCCGTTTGAAATGGGCACCAAAATTTTACTGTGAATGATGCAAAAGATGGATCCACAAAATGTTACATCTTAAAATTGAAATTGTAAAGTTTTATGATTATAACCAAAATTATTAAATATAGCCATGCAGATTGATTCTTTGTTCCTTGTAAGTCAAATGGCTTTTCTGTGTAATCAGTCTGCCAGAACATAGAAGGCTGATTACACATGCCCAGTTTGATGCTTGACTTTAACAACCCAATCATAAAAGTTATTTCTGCAAGAAATTGATCCGTCCTTACTACATTTCTTTCAAACTGCCTATTGATTTCTCCATTAAATTATTAAACTATTGCAAATTTAATAGAAACTTGCACTCTTGTCAATCAGAAGCTATGCTTATGAGTTGAGCACCTACATCTTTTATTTGGTTGAATATTGCTGTGTTTAAAATACTCAGCTTTTATCAGGGAGAGAGATAGTTTTATATCTTATATATTTGTACTATATAGCCAACATATAATTTTTGTTATGATTTTTGCTTCATTTTGCAGCCACAACAGATTGTAGGGATTCAGATGTGGTAATTGAATCATGAGTCTGAGTACAAACACGTGTGCTAAGGATTGCTCTTTCCTCTTTAGACTGTTTTGTAATTGAGTGTCACTCAAGTGAAGAATAGTGGATGAGGAGCTAGCCTTCAGAAACTTGTAGTACTCTCACTTTTTTGGCAGTCAGCAGCTTGGATTTTGAGTTCTTGGTTTAACTCCTTGAATCTTGACTCCTCTTAACTCTTCAGCTGTCGTTACTAATACTGAAATGCTTGAGTTTGTGAAAAATGAATCCCTTAATCATCTTCCCTTTCAATAAATGGTTATACTCGCTGCCTAACGCCAAAACCAGCTTATATAGCAACAGAAATTTGTGGTGTGCCAGTAAAGATTATGTGCTTGGTTTACCTGAAAATCTGGGGGGTGGGGAGTTGCAGGGATCCAGAAAACCTAGGTATGCTCTTAGAAATGTGTTTGCAAATGTTAACTTCATCCATTATATGTGGGGTTTTTAAGAGGGATACATGGAAAAGTTAAGAACCACTAAGCTTGCCAAACTCTAGAAATTTCTCAACCTTGCCCTAGTTAGTGTCTCTGCTTTTGTTGGACTTCTTCCCTGTCTTCTTGGTTTCTAAATCATATCTTAATATCAAGACTGCCTTTTAAAAATCTTTATCATTTTCCTCACTGCCTTCATAACAACCTAATGTTATGTTATCTCAGAGATAACACAGTGTTAGGTTGTTTTGAACCAGACTTTGTCCTCCTGATTTGCTTGCTAAACTGTAAGGTGCTCAAGGGCAGGAACAGTGGTTAGTCAGATGGTGCTGAGTGTGTATGTACTCAGACATTTCAGTTGCCAGCACTCACTAAGTTAGCAAAGACTGCTGCCTGCCACTGTACAAGAACTCCGAGAATCTCCTAACATTTTCCCTCCATAGAGTTTTCTGCACCTTGGAAAATTATACATCTGACACATCATAGACCTCTAGTGTTCAGACTGAACTGAGGTAAAAGGGACTGGGAATTAACACAGTTTGTGCCTTTGTGGACTGAGGACAGATGAATGAAACTGTAGAACAGCCAATATCATGGACAACTGTGTTTTTGTCACATACACATCATATTGGCAATAGGTAAATGACCTTAAATTCTGGTGAATGAAATGGATAAAATTCAAATTAAACTTTGCTTTTCTATGTCAGAATGGCATTGAGTTGATACAGGCAGGCTTTATCACAGTGGTAGAGGCGTGAAATGTGGAGTTTAAACTCACCTGTGTCTTCCTGCAGCACGTTTCTTGTAGTGACTGGCCCCCAAATGACACCACCATGTGCCTTATGGTTTTGAAATGGTGCTAAAAATATATTCCTTTTCTGTGTAGGTCCTATGAGAGTTGCTTTTATAATTTTCTTGATGCATTTGGGCTTTTGAATAGGCTTTTGAAATCACTCTACTGTAATCACTTATTTATTTTTGTCATTTACACTGTCAGTGGATTGCTGCAGTACGCTGTTTCCCTGGGGTGCTGAGAGCCTTCCAGAGAATTCCTTACCCTAGAGAGGCCCAGCCCTGTCTGCCACTTTTAAAAAAAAGTATGTCTGTAGCTTTTTTCCTAGTTCTCCAACATTCTAGTTTAAAACAATTGTATTTAAAAAAAAAAAAAAGTAAAGCTTGATGTGCTGAGGATTGAACTTCAGACTGTTTTGTAACTGAGTCTAACTCAGTTAAATGAAGGGTGGTCCCAGAAGGGCCGAAGGCTACGCTTTCACTTTGTGGGCAGTCAGCAATCCTTCCGTAAGCCTGGGGGAAGCTGTAAAGATACAGAGGTAAGGGGACCTAGTAGATAACGTGAATGCCTTAAAGGAATAACTTCCCTGCCAGCCTGTCCAGACATTCACATGGAGGTGGGAGGAGCCCACTGCTCCTCTGTGTTTCCTGTTTCTGGGAGTCCATGTGAGAGCTCTTGTTACAAAGCAGCGGTTCTCAGCCTGTGGGTCGTGACCCCTTTGTAACAATGAAAATACATCCTGCATATCAGATATTTACATTACGATTCATAACAGTAGCAAAATTACAGTTATGAAGTAGCAACGAAAATTTATAGTTGGGGGTCAGCAACGTGAAGAACTGTATTAAAGTGTTGTGGCATTAGGAAGGTTGAGAACCACTGTTATAAAGGAAGCTGGAGGTTACAGTGTCTTCTCATAGAGTTTATACTATTAAAAGTTCCCTGCTTTTTAGAAGTTTGGGTATGCACAGAAAAGTTATTTGGGGTTAGAATGTCACCTTTAAAAAGGAGATAGAGGGCAGTGCCTGTGGCTCAGTGGGTAGGGCGCCAGCCCCATATAACAAAGGTGGCAGGTTCTAAATCGGCCCCGGCCAAACTGCAACCAAAAAATAGCAGGTGCCTGTAGCCCCAGCTACTCTGGAGGCTGAGGCAAGAGAATCGCCTAAGCTCAAGAGCTGGAGTTTGCTGACACCACGGCACTCTACCAAGGACAATAAAGTGAGACTCTGTCTCTAAAAAAAGGGGGGGGTGGTAGAAATTTAATTTAATTCAAGCTTTTGTATAGTTGTGGACTGGGTATTGTGTGCACTAAATGGGGCTGATTCGTTGCCTAGAAGATATTTTTTTCTTAAATGTTAGAATTAAAGGGGCGGTGCCTGTGGCTCAACGGAGTGGGGCGCTGGCCCCCTATGCTGGAGGTGGTGGGTTCAAACCCAGCCCCGGCCAAAAACTGCAAAAATTAAAAAAAAATGGACTAAGAATATTAAAAAAAAAAAAAAAAAAAAGAATTAAAGGGGAAAATGTTTTTCCCTCAATGTGTGTTATTGATAGAAAGGAATGAACATGTAGAAGATAACACATCTGGTAAGTCTAGAGTTCTCTCACCTGGGTGGAGAGCACAGGGAGGGACAGGCAGCTGAGGGTTGGTCTCCCACCTTCCGTTCAGGTAGCTGTCACTTGGCTCAGCAGACTGCTTGGGTTGCCTCCGATTTTCTTTTCTTTCCTTTTCTTTTCTTTTATTACTATTATCATTATTATTATTTGAGACAGAGCCTCACTCTGTCGTCCTGGGTAGAGTGACGGCATCATAGCTCATAGTAACCTTAAACTCTTGGGCTTGAGCAATCTTCTGCCTCAGCCTCCCCAGTAGCTGGGTCTACAGGCGCCTGCCCAGCTAGTTTTTTTTCTACTTTTAATAGAGGCAGGGTCTTGGTCTTGCTCAGTCAGGATGCTCTCAAACTCCTGAAGCTCAGGCTATCCACCTGCCTTGGCCTCCCAGAGTGCTGGGGTTATAGGTGTGAGCCACTGTGCCCAGCCTGGTTGCCTATAAGAAATGGTCTGTAAACTGTCTCAACCAATGCCAGATAAAAGTTTAGCCAATAAATTATCATCTGAGACACTGTGGAAGGAATGACTGCCTGGCTGTTAGTTAGTAGGGCTCTGGGTGTCAGTGACTGTTTGCGAGTATTTAGATATGGGTGTGGCTTACTTACTTATTACCTAGCATCACTGACACGCACGTTTCCTTACTTCTTCTCCTTCCTCCCCACTAGAAAGGGAGATCCAGGAGGGCTTGGCTGTTCCACCCACAGCCCAGTCTCACCTTTAACAGATCTGCCACAAGGCATTTAGCCAAGTTAACCTGGGATAGTCCATCAGGTATTTTTAGGTACTTTATGAATACAGTTTGTTTTGTTGATTGTATTTTAGGGTAGGGAAACTTGCTGTCTGGGGTAAAAATCGAAGATTTGATGGGCAGTGTAATTATCATTTTTAGTTCCAGAAGAAACAAAGACTAAAGATGCTTTCCTCTGAGACAGCTGGTGAGAGGGTGCTTGTTGGTCTTGGTTTCCTCTGAAGCTGAAGTCACGAGGTGGGGTAGACGGGCAGCTGTGGCTCGGAAGAGTCCTGAGGAGTCAGTAGCCAGGAGAAATGTAGGTAGGTGACTAGAAGATGTAGACAAGGAAGAAAAAGATAAGACAGAAGCTTCCAGAGGAAGAAACAGTTCACATGGGAAAAGGATCAAGAACCAGAATAGCGTCAGATGTCTCCACAGCAGTATCTGGTGGTGGCAACTGAGCTGTCTCTCTGGATTCCTGATGAGAATTGTTTTCTGGCTGGCACAGTGGCCCGAAATCCTAGCATTGCCACTTCTAAGTTTCAGCATGTCTCAAAGTCATAGTTGCACAGGAAGATTTAACGAATCCTCTGTTATAAGAAGAGCAGGCCACTACCCCATTTGCTGTATTCTACTAATTCCTGTTTCTTGATTTATTCCTTCATAATCCTAGCTCTCTAGGAGGCCAAGGCACAGGAGGATCCCTTAAGCTCAGGAGTTCAAGACTAGGCTGAGCAAGAGACCTCGTCTCTACTAAAAAATAGAAAAACTAGCTGGGTGTTGTGGCAGGTGCCTGTAGTCCAGCTACTCGGGAGGCTGAGGCAAGAGAATCGCTTATGCCCAAGAGCTGGAGGTTGCTGTGAGCTGTGATGCTATGGCACTATACTGAGGGCAATAAAATGAGACTCAGTTTCTAAAGAAAAAAAGAAGAATTAATTGACTCAGCTCCCATAGCTCAGTGAGTAGGGTGCTGGCCACATGCACCGAGGCTGGCCCAGGCCTGCTAAACAACCAATGACAACTGCAACAAAAAAATAGCCGGGTGTTGTGGCAGGTGCCTCGAGTCCCAGCTACTTGGGAGGCTGAGGCAAGAAAATCACTTAAGCCCAAGAGTTTGAGGTTGCTGTGAGCTGTGACATTACAGCACTCTACCGAGGGTGACATAGTGAGACTCTGTCTCAAAAAAAAAAAAAAAAAAAAAATAGTGTACAACAAAAGGGGTTGTGGCCTGCTCTTCTCATGGAGTACTAGTTAATTCTTTCTGTGCAACTATGACTGAGACATGTTGAAACTTAAGAGTAAAAGAGACAGGATGATGTGGATGTATTCAGTGCCCCTGAGCTGCCCACTTAAAAATGATTACAATGGGAAATTCATTTACCACGGTTTTTAAAGGGGTTTGGGAATAGGGTAGATGGGGGAAAGACACAGGCAGCACAGACAGCTCTTCAGAAGTTTGGCTGTAAAGGGTGGATAAGGAACAAAGGGGCAGGTGCGGAGAGTGGTATAGAATGTTCCTGCTGTTTTCCCTTGGAAAGAGTTTGAGATTTGGAATCAGAAAATCCGATGAAGACATAACAAAGTGCCCCATCCCTGCACAGCAGGAACTTGGGTGATGTGGGCTGAATCTAACTGGGATCCCCCTAATTCTTTCCTGGATGTTTCCTAGCTCATTTGCATTTACTTAGCAACAATTTGCAGATAATCACAGGAGACAAACAGCTTCGAGGGTTGAAAATAAATTTGCCATCCCGGGTGTGGTGGCTCTTGCCTATAGTCCCAACACTTGGGAAGGTTGAGGTGGATAGATAACTTGAGGCCATGAGTTTGAGGCTAGCCTGGGCAATGTAACAAGACCCCATTTCTAAAAAAAAATTAAAAATTAGCCAGTCCTGGTGGCATGTGTCTGTAGTCCCCACTACTCAGCCCAGGAGTTTGCGGTTGCTGAGAGCTGTGATCACACCACTGCACTATGGCCTGGGCAACAAGCAAGACTCTCTCTTATTTAAAAAAAAAAAAAAAAATGTTTTTGCTATTTGAGTACTTTGCTCCAGGGCCCTATGGACAAATGTTAAACAAGTCTCCTTATCTTACAGCGTGAACATCTCACCTGAGGACTGACAATAAGAACTGATTAGTTTGAAAATGGAAAACCAAGAACCAACAGATTCTTCCCAGAATGCCAAACAATGTATTATTTCAGAGGAGGTATAACTTACTTGCATTTTTTCCTTCCCCCTCCCCACATAAATCTGAGTTTAAAAGATATACATAGGCTGTCTTTTGTGAGATGATTGTTTTTGTTCTTAAAGACAGTTTTTAGGGATTTTCCTGCTCCCTTTTCTGGGCTCACATTTTGCTGTCATGTGGGAGCCAAGTATATCCTGTTGATTATATGCATTAGTGAAATCAAGACTGTGTAAGTGGATTTTGCTCCTAACAAAGAATTCTTAATCTTTTTCCCTGAATAAAAGAATACATTTTATGTGGATTCTAGGACTTAAATATTTCATATTTAGTTATTATATCTTGGCTGGTTGTGGTCTTAACATGTATAAGAATAAGAAAAACCTAAGTTGTTAATTGTAGTCTAAATTCCAATCCGTTCTAGAACCAATGTGTGTCTTGTGTTTCATCCAATGTAGCTTTAAAAGTCTCTTCTTGCAGGAACCATTGCAGTGGATAAGTTTTAAATCCTTCATCTTGGAACTCTCATCTTGACACCTTTCTGGAATTCTTTTTGATTTAAAATCTTTCCGTGTTGTTTGTGAACAGATCTGCTGATAATTATTAGGTTGCTGCTGGCAAGAAGTGAAAGATAGGATAGTAAGAAAAAGGCTACTGCTTTATGTACACAGTGAAACTTTGCTCTCAGTTCAGTGTAGTGCCGTAGGTAAGTTAGTCCTGGTAACTAAAACTCCTCAAGGTCTAGGCAGAACAATTCTGGGGTGCCATTCTCAGATTGGGGGAAGGGGAGTGAAGCCATGTATCTGATGGGAAATCTAGTCCTTGACCTGGTTTCTCACTGCCCAAGTTAGCTTTTCCAATGTGTGATGACAGATGGTAGGCAACAACAATGATGAATTTTTACCTGCTGAAGCCACCTGTGTGGCTAACACTTAGATCAAGGAGCAGAACATTGGGAGTGTCCAGAAGACCTCTCACCCCTGGTGTGCACCCCTCCAGTTACCCCTACTCCTCCCACCCCCAGGAGTTTATAGGCTGTCATTTCTTTTCACTTCACTTCTGAGTTTCACTCAGAAACTCCAAAAAGAAGCAGAACTATCCTTTAGAACTAAAACAACTTTGGATAACTCCTCTGAACTGAAAACTTACCCACACATTATTGGGAGGGAAATGTGATTGATTATTGGGAGGGCTGTATAAAGACAATTTGGAAGGAGATATAAACCCTTTTAGATAAAAAACAACTTGGTTTGAAAGTTTCCCAACTTATTATCTGATATCCTTTTAGTTAATTTCAGAAGGAAAATGGGTCAAGCTTGAAAAAACAACCTACATGGATCCTACTGGTAAAACTAGGTAAACATTCTTTTTCTCTTGTAAAATGTTTGGTCGGTATTTGGGTTCTCAGGGTCTCTGTGGAGTGTTTGGAATAAATGTTGGTGTTTTCCTTTTTTGTAAATAATTTTAAATAAAGAATATAATTTAGCTGTTTTACCATTGTTAAACTATTTGGATCATTCGTAATCTCTGAATAAAATTGGGTTGTAAATATGTTACAGTAACTAATCAGAAATGTGTTTTAATGCCATGAACTACGTGACTAGCACAGACCTAAAACTTTTAGGCCAAGCCTGATTTAAGCTATGAGATGACAGAATCATAGTAGGTGTTGCTTTCTTCTCATAAAGCCAATGTTTTTTTTGCTTGTTTGTTTGGGGTTTTTTTTGTTTTTTTTTTTTTTTTGAGACAGAGCCTCAAGCTGTCACCCTGGGTAGAGTGCTGTGGCCTCACAGTTCACAGCAACCTCCAACTCCTGGGCTTAAGTGAATCTCTTGCCTCAGCCTCCCAAGAGCTGGGACTACAGGTACCTGCCACAATGCCCAGCTATTTTTGGGTTGTAGTTGTCATTGTTGTTTGGCAGGCCTGGTCTGGATTCGAACCCGCTAGTTCTGGTGTATGTGGCTGGCACCTTAGCTGCTTGAGCTACAGGCACTGAACCAGCCAATTTTTATTTTAATCTCCAAATTAGAAGAACAAAATAAAAACATTGCTGATTTTGAAGTAAAATTTACATGCCTGCCTCATAAAAATGTAAGGTGGAAAAAAAAATTTTATGTGTCAGTAGGCATAAAGATATTACACCTTTAGACCTAATAATCCCATTCTGAGAACATGTTAAGGAAATTATCTATTATTTGGAATTAGATTTATATATATAAGAAATGCTCATCAAAATTTTAATAGAGGGAGGGGGGAGGTTTGGGTCGGGCCACATCTATGGTTCATATTTTTATCTATAATAAAAAATAAAAAAATTAAAAAAATTTTAATAGAAAAATTGAAAGCAGCCTAAATATCTTAAAAATAAGGTACTAATTGTTACGTGTGTTTACTTGGTAAAAATTGTGCAGCCATCTAAAAAGCAGGTTAAGACTTGATCTTTAGGCTAAAATCAAGTGTAAGAGCAGATTATGAAGACAATTTAGCAATGTGAGAAAAGTTGTTGATAACAAACTAGAAAAGTGGGCTCAGTGCCTGTATCTCAAGCCGCTAGAGCGCCAGCCACAAATACCAGACCTGGTGGGATCAAATCCAGCCCCGGCCCACCAAACAACAATGACAACTGCAACAACAACAAAAAAATAGCCAGGCGTTTTGGTGGGCGCCTGTAGTCTCAGCTACTTGGGAAGTTGAGGCAAGAGAATCGCTTAAGCCTGAGAGTTTGAGGTTGCTGTTAGCTGTGACCATCACGGCACAGGGTGCCAGCTTGAGACTCTGTCTCCAAAAAAGAAAAAAAGAAAGAAAAGAAAAGTGTATATATGCTTCTTAAATGCTGCAAAATAAGGTAGAAGAAAAGATCAGAAGGAAAAATATGGCAAAAAAAAAAAAAAAAAAATGGAAGCTATGTGACTAACCTTTTTTCTTTTCCAGATTTTTTTATTTAGTAATCTTTTACTTTAAGAAAGTAATGTGTTAAAATAAAGTATTTACTTAGTGAAATACAAAAGGGAATAAAACAGAATGGGAAAGTAAAAACACATAACTAAATTTAGTTTCTAGATTACATGATTTAAATTCATTAATAGAAAAACTCCATTTGTTAAGTGATCAAGTAAGAATACATGGTCGTGAGGAAATGCATCTCTCATCCAGGTGAAAATACATGGACTTGTCAGAAATCTAAACAAGTTTCTATTATATTTACTAAACTCAAAAACCTTAATAAGACCCGATGTTGGAGCCTTATTGGAAACATATTAAGATATATTAACACTGTTGAATTAAAACCCAACAAACCTGGTTGACTCTGCCAGTAAAATAGGAAAAAAAAGTTAAGAATAAAGTAAAACCCACCACTAAAAAAGCGGTGCACACTATGATCCAAGGACGCAGTGGAAGACTGTGACTCATTTAAAGCGTCAGGTGAATTTGACATGGAGAACTGAACATGAAAGAAGTAGGAGGCACAGGGCAAGCCCAGTACAGAAATGTGACGTGGCCCAAGCCTTAGTGAGCATAGTATGTTCAAATGTATTTATATGTGTAAAAACATGTCCAGAGATTGGAACCCAATTTATAGAGATAGTATTTGATTCTCTTTCCTATAAAACTGGGTTTATAACACAAAATGCCGTTTTTAACCCTAATTAGTCTAAAGAATATTTGTTTGTTAACACCTGCTCATCTCTTCCCTAGTCATCTTCCCTTCTAGCATTTCTCAATCAGGGATGTGCATCAGAATCACTTCTGGATAGTCTGTTTCAGCAGTTTGGAAATGGGCTCTGACGTCTCTCTCACACTACCGTGTTTACATGCGGCCTGTTTACAGCATGCTCACCTCCATTCTTACATGCCTAGGTCTTCCTCCTGGCCTTCAAAGAGGTTTTATGCAAAGCACTAACATTTTATACCAGAATGTCAAGCTTTGAAGAAGCTCTTGCATTTTCCAGAAGGAAATGTACCATGATTTGTACATTTATCAAATATGTTATCTGTTACCTGACATAAAAGCATGTATGTACAGGCTGAGCATTCCTAATCTGAAAATCCACAGTTCAAAGTGATTCAAAACCCAAAACTTAATTAAGTACTCCCAGATACTCCGATTCTTCTGTAGATACTTCCAGTAGCTGTGACAATGCAAATGCTATGTAAATAGTTGTGTTTAGGGAATAATGACAAAAACTGTACGTGTTCAGTGCAGATGTGATTTTTTTTTTTTTTTTGGCAAATATTTTTGATCCATGTTCAAAAGATTTTTTCCGAATATTTTGATCCAGTTGGTTGAATCCACAGATGCACAACCCACTGATAAAGGGCAGACTAAGGGATACAACAGCAGCTAGAAAATCTTTTGTTCCACTGTCACATTCATGGATGAAGCTATGGAATTAATTTTGGAAGTATAAAACGTGCTGGCTGTATGTCCAGATAATGCTGACGCCATCCTTTGTTCCCCCTCCTGCCTCTTCCGTTGCTGAACTAGAGGGAAGAAGGAAAACAGGCTTTCCTGCAGCAGAGGAGACTGAAGGATGGGGTGATAAATGGAAGCAGAATTCTAAGTCTAGAAGAGGTTCTGGAGATAAAATACTCATTCCCAAGTTTTACAAAGGAGAAAGCAGTCTCCTATAGTCTCCAGGAGATTGTAGCTTTGCTGGAGTAAGATTTTCTGAGTCTCAGTCTTATGTCTCTGAGACCCTTTAAGATTCTGGAGCTCTCCCAGGGTGTTCTTGTTCTAGTATGTTTCTTACAAATGCATTTCTATTTTGTTGCTTATTATTTATGGCTCATTACTGCTTAGTACTTCACCTTAACCACCATAATGACGCTACTCTTTTTGTTTCCCTTATTCCTAGTGTATTTGGGATGGGACCTTCAGTGCTTTTCCCAGCCCTCTCTTCTTCCATCTTTAGGATTAACCTTAAGAGGGAGCAGAGGGAGCTGTGCCAAAAGGTGTTCTGTCTCTTGCCACCTGTGTTATTATCAGCGTTGGTTTTGGTTGGCTTCTTGCTACTAACAGGAATGTTGGGCTGCTGTGAGTTGTCAGAGTAGTCTGTTTGATATTTACTCTTTAGAATTTGGGTACAGTGCTGAAAGATGTATAATTTACAGAGAGTTCTTTTTTGTTTTTTAAAACCAGATTAAATATCTGAAGTTTATGATAGAAATGTCAGGAGGCCCAAAGTTCAGGGATAACCAGACAAAAAGTATGAAGAGAAGGATTCCTCAGTCATGTTCTTTAACTCTTCCCCTTGGGATGCAGGTGTTGACCCCTTTTCATGCCAATGCCCAGAGTCCCAGCGAGGTCTGCCTCCCTTAGAAGTAGTCCTGAAACCACTTCTCCGCTCCCTTCTCCTCACACTTTGTCCACTGTAGCGATCAGAGGGTGAAGGGGGATTTCCTCTTGTGCCCTTTCTGTTAAGGTGCTGAATTGTTTCAGTAACTGAATCTTCCATACACCTCTGTCCAGTGTTCCTAGGAGAGGAAGTAGAATAGCACACGTTACCAAAAAAACTGAATTAGGTAACTCAAATAGCTAATTAGGAGTAAAGCCAGAAAAGGGAGCAGGAATCTGCTGTTAATTCACTTAACTTTTTCTTCCAGAGACCATTTTTTTCCCCTTAGATAAGATCTCACACATGCAAAGTCAAGTGCTTACCTAAGTTTAATAAGTCCTTGATTAATAAATGGGAATGTTCTGCTTTCTTCAAATCGCACTTAAAAAATCAAAATTATATAAATAATTATGGCGGTAGGTAGTTCACACTGTGCGCAGTAACTTTTTAGAGCTGGGGCTGGGATTCTACTGGCTCCATTTGCAACACCTGCTTAATAGCCTTTCCAGCTGTGGTCACCAGCTGTGCTTCTGGCCAGTAGACCTTGATTCAAATTACAGAGCCCAAGTGCTCAGCACGCTTCCATTTAGATGGCACCCTGAGGGTTTGGGTGATGGCTTTCTGTGGTAATTTTCAGAAGCTATAGAAGAGCACAGTCAGCTTTTTCTACCATATCTTCATTGTAGTCTTCTTACCAACATCACCCCCAGTACATTTGCATGCATTGCATGCATTTAAGAAGTTCTGGTTGTACATAGAAGACCTAAGAAAATTCTCCTCTTTGGCACTAATGACTTTTTTTCTTCTCTGCCTGAACAGAACCTGGGAAACAGTGAAACGTACCACCAGGAAGGGACAATCTGCTGATGGTATGAACGCAAACCTATTAGAATTCTTCAGAAAGGAAGTTAGCTGATGTGATTATGGGGGTTAATGTGATCAAGGCCTCAGCGCAGACTTATCTTCAGTTATGGTCTTTTATCTTTAAGTCTCTTCTATTAGTTTTTGCAGTGCAATGTAACTAGCTGCTGCCTCCATTTATCTAATTTCAGAACAGTATTTTGTTGTTTTGTTTTGTTTTGTTTTTATCAGAACAGTGTTTCTGAGGGGAAGATGTACTGATGTTTCTAGCTAAGCATAAATCAATGTAATTTGAAGCCGTATACCGTGTCTAGGCATGTTATGACCTGTAGAAGTCCTTTCTATTCTGTTCAAAGGATCCAGGCGAGAACCTTTAGGTTGGGAAAATTACTTGGTACACCTTTATGCTTGTTGGCCACTTGCTTTATCAACTGATAAGGAAAAGACATTCATTCAGTTCACTTTCCCTTCCAGGCATGAATGCTTTGACTGCAAAGAGTCCAGAAACAATCCTGAAAATCACCTCTGGTCTAGGGGAAGTTGGGCAATAGGCCTTTACTATTTTTCCACTTTGTTTGGGTTTCTGTTTTTACTGGAAGCAAACAGCACTGTGCTCCAGCTGCCGTTCTTAACTGATGGAGAAGGTTTTAAGAGGCTGACTGCTCCTCCTGGGTGGTTTGTGTTTTTCAGAACTAGTAGTTTTTTGTTTTTCTTTTGTTTTGAGTAAGGCCAAGTAACTTTGGAGACCCCAAAACAGTCATTTAGCTAGCATATTCACAAACGGTGGAACTTACTTGCTTTATTGCTTAAAGGAAACACAAGAGCACGTAGATCATTGTAACTTCACCAACAACCTAGCATGGTGAGAAATGGTTCCATCAAACTTTATGTCCTGATGTGAAATGTTTCATTTTAGTTTTGATTTTATTTTTGAGAAACTGACAACTAAATGAACTTTTCGTTTTAAAAAAGAACATTCAAACAACATAGAAGTGTGATTATTTTTTCTTTAATTATGTTTTTCAGTGAGAATAGCTCCCAGGGTTAACTGCCAGTATCATAGATGAAGTTAGCTTATAGCTAATGGCAAATACAGGGTACCTTTTGGATGTGGAAATTACTTTAAATATGGGGTTTTAGTTAGCTTGCTCTAAGAAATTGCTGGTATCACTGACCTTTCATTACAGATGTCCTTGGTGTCATTTCCTGGTGACAGGTGTAGCAGTCATCCCTGTGTTGCAGAGAACTCTTCACTATGAGTGTATCATTCTAGTGAAACAGTTCCGACCACCGATGGGCGGCTACTGCCTAGAGTTCCCTGCAGGTGAGTAACTGGAGGTAGTGTTTTCTCAGGGATCATTGGCTTAAGTCAGGGCAAAGCGTGTGAATTGCAAAGCTTGGGTCTTTAACACCCTTTTGTAGTTCCAGAAAACAAAACCATTTCCCTAGTGGGGCTCCTCCTGGCCACCAGGTCCCACGCATCCACTAAGCCCATGTATGTGAGGGCAGCCACCATGCTGCCACCCTTCTCTCTCTGACCTCTCTTGGACTAATTGCTCATCCCCAATTTGTTCACTCATTTTCTGTCACTAGTGATCTGCCCCTAACCAGAAATCAGCAATAACAAATAGCCTAGACTCTCAACTCTAAAAGCCACGAATGGAAAAGACAGCTTCATCTGCCCTCTAGTTCAGATTCAAGACATGATTTGAATTTGAACAAGAATTTTTTTTTTATTTTTTTATTTTTTTTTTTTTTGAGACACAGTTTCGCTCTGTCTTCTTCAGTAGAGTATTGTGGCATCATAGCTGACAACCACCTCAAACTCTTGGGCTCAAGTGATCCTTCTGCCTCAGCCTCCCAAGTAGATGGGACTGTAGGTGCCCACCATAACACTGGGATTTTTTTTTTTTCTTTTTAGACAGTCTCACTATGTCACACTTGCTAGAATACTGTGGCGTCATAGCTCACAGCAACCTCAAACTCTTAAGCTTAAGTGATTATCTTGCCTCAGCCTCCCAAATAGCTGGAACTACAGACATCCGCCACAACATGCTGTTTTGTTGTTGTTATTGTTGTTTTTATTGTTATTTGGCAGGCTGGGGCCTGGTTTGAACCCTCCAGCTCCAGTGCATGTGGCCAGTGCCCTAGCCGCTGAGCTATAGGCCCCGAGCCAAAACTGGGCTATTTTCAGAGACAGGGGTCTCACGCTTGCTCAGGCTGGTCTCAAACTCCTGAGCTCAGGCAGTCTACCTGCCTCAGCCTCCCAGAATGTTAGAATTTTCAATTACACAGTAAAGCTGTCCAGAATTTAATAGTCCCTATATAATCTTAGGACTTTATTGGATTGTTCCCATCTGAAGAGATTAAATCTCATTTGTCATTAGTGGTGTCAGTTTGTATTTTGATAGCTGAGTTTATGACAACACAATTATTTTCTGTCTCATTTACTTACCATTTTACGGAAAAAAATTAGTAACATTAAGAGAAAATAGCCTGTCTTTCATTTTTTCTTTACTTTTTTTTAACTCCTTTCAGGAAAAAGAGTCTGAGTTGCTGCCTGCCTCCCCCATGTGGCCTCTATTTTCTCAGAGTCACCAAGAGTCCACCAGCCTGCACTTTGTTCCTTTCTGGCATTTCACTACAGGGCCTTAATATTTTTCTGTGAGGGAGGAAGACAAGATAGGTAATACTGTCACCATCTTACCTATAAGAAAACAAAAATGTATAAGCTTCCTGTGCTGGAGTCACACTAGCTACACACCTAAGCCAGAGAGCCACCGCGGCATCACGTGTCCTCCCAGATGCCGTCCACATTGTACACAACAGCAGTGAGATGGTCAAGGAAAACCCTGGCTCTAAACAAGAGGAACACATGGTGCTTCTCAGAACCCACTTAACCACCTAGGCCTTTATTCTTACGCCTTTTTTTTCTATAAAAGTCCCAAGCCTCAGTTGGCAGGTTCGAACCCAGCCCCAGCCAAACTGCAACAAAAAAATAGCTGGATGTTGTGGTGGGCACCTGTAGTCCCAGCTACTTGGGAGGCTGAGGCAAGAGAATGGCCTAAGCCCAGGAGTTGGAGGTTGCTGTGAGCTGTGGCGCCACGGCACTCTACCAAGGGCAACAAAGTGAGACTGTCTCTAAAAAAAAAAAAAAAGTCCCAAGCCTCAGTCAGTTTTATCTATAAGAATATATACTGTTCACTGTGCTCTGAATTCTTCTAACGTAGCTCAGCAGCAACTATGTTAGAAGGAAGAGAGGTTCCCTGCCCCGTCTTACAAAGGGTTTGGACTTCCAGGTCTCATAGATGATGACGAAAGCCCAGAAGCAGCTGCTCTCCGCGAGCTGGAGGAGGAAACTGGCTACAAAGGTGACGTTGCGGAATGTTCTCCAGGTTGGTGGTGCTTTCCAGCTGTGCACTTACGGACAGACTTAAAAGGTCACCAAGCAATAGATTTATCCTGGTCTTAAGGGAGGGATTTGTTGGGTGTCCTTCCTGGTCAGAATTCACATGGTTTTTATTCGGCTGATACACTGAAGAGAAATCCTAGATTAGGATTAGGTCACCATCTGTGAATGAATCTCTCCTCCCCATACGAGTAAGCTAGAGTGAGAAGGACCTGAAGCTGGGGAGGAGTTAGGAAATTTCCCATACCTCAAGCTGTATCATTTACCCACCTCATCCATGTGCTGTGTTCCTCACAAGATGATTTGTTCCTTGATGTGGTGAAAGGATTTATGACTTATCAGTACCATCTAACACCTCAGGCTTACCAAACTTGAAGCAGAAACTCTGGGAAAAATATGAATATTGGCTCGGCACCCATAGCTCATTGGGTAGGGCGCTGGCCACATACACTGAGGCTGGAGGGTTCAAACCCAGCCTGGGCCTGCTAAACAACGACAACTGCAACAAAAAAAATAGGCAGGCATTGTGGCAGGCACCTGTAGTCCCAGCTACTTGGGAGGCTGAGACAAGAGAATAGCTTAAGCTCAAGAGTTTGAGATTGCTGTGAGCTCTGACACTACGGCACTCTACCCAGGGTGACATAATGAGACTCTATCTCAAAAAAAAAAAAAAAAAAAGAGAGAGAGCAAAATGTGAGTATTTCCACATCAATGCTTTGCAGTCCTGTGATGTATACTGACTGAATATGATAACTGTACTTTCCTACATCATTTCTATGTGACTATAAATCACGAACCCTAGCTTCCTCCTGAGACATTCAAGTAATGAGGAAAATGACAAAAGGGACTGAAACCTGTGACTGCGGGTTTTTGGGGGGTTTTTTGGGTTTTTTTTTTTTTTTTTTAAGATAGGAGTCTCACTATGATGCCCTTGGTAGAGTGCCGTGCTGTCACAGATCACAGCAACCTCAAAGTCTTGGGCTTAAGAGATTGCCTGGTCTCAGCCTCCCAAATAGCTGGGACTACAGGTGCCTGCCACTACTCCTGGCTGTTTTTTTGTTGCAGTTGTCATTGTTGTTTAGGTGGCCCAGGCCGGGTTTGAACCCGCCAGCCTCAGTGTATATGGCTGGCGCACTAACTGCTAAGCCTTGGGCGCCGAGCCTGTGACTGCTGTCTTTAAGATGGTCTACTGCTTCCCTCCACAGCTGTCTGTATGGACCCCGGTTTGTCAAACTGTACCACCCACATCGTGACAGTAACCATTAATGGAGATGATGCAGAAAATGTGCGACCCAAGCCAAAGCCAGGTAGGTGTGTGTAGGCTGTGTGTAAGTTGGAGAGTTGCATTAAATATCTTTTCACTTGCTACTAGTTTGATTTTTGATTTGTTCAAATGTCTTTCATGGGAAGAACCATAGTCCTCCATAGATACTTTACCAGTACTTTCATCTGTTTTCCTAGACTTGTGTGTTTTGGCATTTTTCTTTTACTACTTGATGGATGTTTCTGTTTTCTTTATATAAAATGTTACAATATGTATTTCCATAATATCTGCACAAAGTTTATTCCCACTTACTGATATGAACTAGAACAGTGAGAAGCTTCAGAATCACCCTGTTTCTTTGTCCATGTGTATTGTAAGAAAGTTGTAATTGTTGTGGGCAGCACCTTATTCACTATCCCTTATTGAGTTCTGTATTTAGAAAAGACTTAGGAAATTCTTTGCTGTGTAGTATTTCTTTGTAAGTTCAGGTTACAAACTGAACTTTAATTCCTCTGTCCATTCCATGTCCTTCCCCACCCCCTTAAAGGGGGGTGTATTTATTTATATATACGACAGTACAGTAAATCACGCAGGAGTGATTCATTCTCACCTTGTTAGTTCTTATCTGTATTTCAGTATCCTGCTGCAGCTAATTTTAAGTGCTTAATTTTTGAACTGCAAATATACGTATGACTCACTGCAGAAAAGTTTGGCAGTTCCTCAAAAAGTTAAATATAGAATTATTATAGGATCCAGTATTTCCACTGAGCATATACTCAAAAAAATTGAAAGCACAACCCTGGGAAACATAGCGAGATCCTGTTGAGAAAATTAGCCAGGGACACACCTGTAGTCCCAACTACTTGAGACAGCTGAGGCAGGAGGATCACTTGAGCCCAGGAGTTCCAGGCTACAGTGGGCCGTGATTGTGCCACTGTACTTCAGTCTGGGGACACAGCAAGACCCTGTCTTAAAAAAAAAAAAAAATCCTTGTACACTCACATTCATAGCAGCACCACTGACAGTAGCCAAAGGTGGGAACAACCTAAGTGTCCGTGAACAGATGAAGCATCAACATCTTTAGGATGATAAAAAACTTCTGGAGGTGGCTAGTGATGATTGCATAATACTGTGAATGTTAGGTCATTCTACTGAACTGTACCCCTAAAAATGGTTAAAATGGTACATTTTTTGTATGTTGTACATATTTTACTACAATATTATACATATATGTCAAAAGGATATATACATATTATAGAATATGCTTTAGATTTTGGTAATGTGATTTGGGGAAGAATAATTTATATGTTGAATTTGTGTTACTATGTATGTAAAGTAAGGCAGCAGAGATCCAGTTTCTGGTAAATTCTTAGAGTCTCTATGATATGTCTGGCATAGAAGTCTCTCAGTGCACACCACTCCGGGCCTTGCTAAAGTGCTCTTCCTTCTGTTTATTTTCAGGGGATGGAGGTATGTTATTCAGCTCCCTGTGGTGACCAGCTGTGTGGCTTGGGATAGTGGTAAAGGCTACAGACAATTTCGGGTGTTTTGACAGGTCTTTGACAGATTCTTTGGCTTTGTTTTCATATGTACTTTTTTGTTTAGAATTTGTGGAAGTAATTTCTTTACCAAAGAATGACCTGCTGAAGAGAATTGATGGTAAGCATTTCTATAATTATTATCCAACTCCCTCTGTTTTTCTCTGTGCCCATCCCCAGTAAAGGGGATTTAAATAAAACTCCGTTTCTTTGTCCTATACCTAGAAACTGGAGTTGACCAATACTAATTTTTCATTCTGGGTGGCAGAGAGTTTGAAAATATGAGCAAAACATTCTATGTCAAGTGAGGTTTTTTGAGGCTTTTTTCCTACAGAATGGTCAAGTTCTAGTAGAAATTGTCTATACCATAATCTTTAGTCCATAGTACTGCAAAGGTGTAGGTAACTATCTCCTAGCTCAGTGGTTCTCAACCTGTGGGTCACGACCCATAGGAACTGTATTAAAGGGTCACGGCATTAGGAAGGTTGAGAATAACTATCCTAGCTTTTCCTTGAGTATGCTAGTGTGTCAGATGGTCCTTTGTGAAGGGTGTTAAGTTAGAAGAGAGTTTAACAATATTCCTTCAACAAATAGTTGAGATGTCTGCTCTGTACTTGCTGTGCTGGCATAATGAACCAAAGTAGTTGTGTGACCCCTAGGAAATCACTGGTCATCAGTTACATGGTGCGCTTCTTGGCCAGCCTGTCTCACAGGGATTTTGTAGCAACTAAGGAAAGTTATAATAGGGAGAGAGGTCCCGGGTGATACAACTCCACGGAGAGATACTGCACTGATGACAGGACGTGGGCCCTTCAGGGAGCCTCTGTGTGGGCTGGGCGTGTCCCATCCACTAGTTTGTAAAACAGCAGACACTTCTCATAATCTGAATATTTCATTGGTTGTATTTTAAGTAATTGATACTAGATTTTCTGTTTTTAAATAATTATTTCAAAATTTGACCTGAAGCTTTGAGAAGTTTTTGATGTCCTTCCATGGGTACCAGTGGCTTACAGTTTCACTTCATCACTGGAGCACTCTCTTTTAAAATGTCTGTTATTTGCCTGAAAAATTGAGTGGTTCTTTCAAAGCTGCTGTGATTTCATATGCCTAGATAGCTGGCATTCCTCCTTTACCTTTGAGTAAAAACCACCTCCAGGTCTTGGAGCCAGCGTCAGAAGTAATCATACTGGAGAGGTACAGTAGAGTCTGACAGCCTGACTTGATGTGAGGCTCAGCTGAAAGCTACTAGTTACCACTTCCAGCAGGGTCCTTGGCTCTTGAAGATTTTTCTCATTAAACAGGAACAGCAATAGCCCCTCCCTCAAAGGGACACGTAGAAATGGGATAATGGAGGCAAAGCACTTGACATGTGAGTGTGTAAATATTGTGTGCCACGTTTTTATTTAAAGAGTATCCTTTTTAACAAATGCTTTCCTTCTCCCTTCTACCTAACTTCCCTTTTGATCTTAAAAGAGAGAGAAACAAAAAAAAATAGAGCAAGAGGCAGCGCCTGTGCTCAGTGGTTAGAGCGCCAGTCACGTACACCGAGGCAGGTGGGTTCAAACCCAGCCCGGGCCTGCTAATCAACAATGACAACTGCAACAAAAAACTCCCAACTGCTACTTGGGAGGCTGAGGCAAGAAAATTGCTTAAGCCCAAGAGTTAGAGGTTGCTGTGAGCTGTGACGCCACAGCACTCTACCCAGGGTGACATAGTGAGACTCTTGTCTTAAAAAAGAGAGAGAGAGAGAGAGAGAGAGCGCAAGAGGGGGGAGGGAGAACAGACTATCTGTAGAAAGAGCAAGAGATGAAGAGCCAGACTTGCCTAGCTTTATCAAAATAAGAATAATCACACCATTTATTCCAGTGACATTTGAGAAGTTGTAAAGAAGGTGCTCTAAGACCAGTTTGCCACAAAGAATAGCATTCATTCAATTCAACACTTACCAAGCATCTGCCGTGTCCAGATGACTAGGACATGATCCCTGCCTTCAAAGGTGAAAATGTCTCCAAGCTTGTTCCTATTGTTCCACATACGTGGCTGGGAAACAGACTAAAAGTCCGACAACCTCCATCTGAAATAGACATTCTTAGGAAAACCTGTGGTAATTAAGATTCTGGGGCCTCATTCTTGGTAGGGTACCTCCAGCCCTAACATGCACCAACTTGTAGGGGAAAAATGTGCCCCCCAGCAGGGAGAAAGACACCTGAGTCCCTCAGTAAGATAGTATAACCCCTGTATAGTGAGTCGCAAAGCTCTACCTGAGCTATTATATAAAGGAAGTATAACTTTCCCATTTTAAACACTAAAAATCATTATCTCTAATGTTCTTGTCCCATCCTGGGGACGTAATCCTGCTTTTAAAGGCTTTTGTTCTTCCTTAAAAACCCTTGAAAGCAGAAAATGTTGTGTCAGCTGTATCTGCGGTAGAGACTGGCGTGTAGTAGTTGCTCAGTAAACACTGGATGCTAAGCCGTGTGGTCTCCCATTGACTGCCTTATCTGTGTTGTGTTCTTTCCTTCCTGCAGCTCTGGTAGCTGAAGAGCATCTCACAGTGGATGCCAGAGTCTATTCCTATGCTCTGGCGCTGAAACACGCAAACACGAAGCCTTTCGAAGTGCCTTTCCTGAAATTTTGAGGCCACAGACAACGCTGGCCATGTTTTTATAAACAAGACCACCAGGCCTTCTCCAGTAAGACTTTGTATTCAACTTAGTTTAATGTAAATTCGAAATTAGCTTTTTCATAAAATAAAAGCAGCACAGAATGCACGTGGTGGTAGTATGGAATTGTAATGACAGGTAGGCTGTATCCTTCATTTAAATGTGTTAAAATCCAGCTCACATTAGTGAAAAAGAACATAAATGCAGATGTGTTTACTCCAAAAGTATTTTAAACTCAACTATTACTTTTCTAGTCTAGGAGATGGGGTATTTCCATAGGAAAAGAGACCTGAATTCCAAATTAGGTCAAGTATTCCCACCCTCAACCCCCAATATTAAATTCTATAGCTGGATATGCAGATAACTATTTACTGCATTGCTGTTTTTAAAACAGCTTTAAAAAAATCACACATGGGGGACTTTCTTGGCCTTATCTAATTAAATCAACTGGGCAGGAGGTATAAAATCAATAGAGAATAACAGTTGTGATAAGCAGGTACTTGTATTTAAGGTCCTTATATCCACCTCTTTACTGAAGCTGACCAAGCTCTTATGTAATTAAAAGTAGTTGGTTCCATTCACTATACCAAGGCTAAGGGATTAATGGAAATTCAGGGATCTTCCCTCAATAATGTGCACATATTTTAGAATCTGATTCCCTGTCCTTACCTCAAAAAATACTTCAGGTTTCTAAAAGCAGATGCTGGCTCAGTGCCCATAGCACAGTGGTTATGGTGCCAGCCACATACACCCAGGCTGGCGGGTTCAAAACCAGCCCAGGCCAGCTAAACAGTGGCAACTACAAAAAAAAAAAAAAAATAGCCGGGTGTTGTGGCAGGCACCTGTAGTCCCAGCTACTTGGGAGGCTGAGGCAAGAGAATCGCTTAAGCCTAAGAGTTGGAGGTTGCCATGAGCTGTGATGCTACAGCACTCTACCGAGGGCAACATAATGAGACTCTGTCTCAAAATAAATAAATAAAAGCAGACTAGTGAGATTGGTTTGGGCACTGTTACCTCGGTGTTAAACCACGAGCAGAGCCAGCAAAGTTAGCCATTAGTTGGAACCCAGTACAAACTACTCACAGCAGAAAACACCAGTATCATTTCTGGCTTCTACCATGGCCAAAGCTCTGGTCATCCAAAGCTCAACCAAAGTTACTGGGCCATTTTCTTAATCTCATGTGAGCTTAGCTCAGGCGGACTTTTAGGGTCTCCAGCAGCTCTAAAACTTTACAGGACTTTCCAGTTCAGCACCCCCAGAAGTGTCAGGATGATTGTCATTGTCAGCTCTAAGCCTGAACGCAGGAGGTGGACCAGGCTGTTAGAACCCCATGAAATGGTTCTCCAGGCAAGATCAGGGTAAATGCCCAGAATGCTGCTATAGTTTGTCTGCAGGTTCTCTGTCTTACTAGAGATAATTTTATTAATGAAAATATAAGATTTTTATACTGGACTGTCAAAACAAGGATAAAGATAATTATGGAAGTATAGAACTTTATAAATCATGTCTACTTACCCTATAAATGTGAAAATTAAGATCCCACTACATTTTAATAGTAGCTTTCCCTATTCCACTAACTCCCCTTTTAAAATCTTGATTTTTTTTTTTGCAGTTTTTGGCCAAGGCTGGGTTTGAACCTGCCACCTCCGGCATACGGGACCAGTGTCCTGTTCCGTTGTGCCACAGGTGCCACCCTAAAATCTTGATTTTAATCATAAGTATCAAGATTCTCCAGAGGTCTTTATTGTTTTCCCTGTGTTCTGAAGGACCACATCCTATAATCTCATTTGTTACTCCTCCCTTCAAAATCAAGAAGAGACAGGCGGTGCTCGTAGCTCAGCGGGTAGGGAGCCAGCCACATACGCTGAGGCTGCCAGGTTCGAAGCTGGCCAAGGCCAGCTAAAACGACAACAACAACAAAAAAAAAAACAACTGAGCTTTGTGGTGGCCATCGTAGTCCCAGCTACTTGGGAGGCTGAGGTGAGAGTTTGAGCTTGAGCCCAAGAGTTTGAGGTTGCCGTGAACTGTGACGACACGGCACTCTACCCAGGGTGACAGTGAAGAGATAAGGCATATGTAGACTAGGCAAGGACTAAACTAGCCTTCCCATGCAGACCAGTTCCATGCCACTCCCCAGGGGAATAGCCTGCTCTTAAATGAATCCCCACCTGTCCTTTCTGCCTTTCTTCCCAAGAGTTCAAAGAGAAGTGATAGCTAAATTTTAGAAAGTACATCTAAGGCCATTTATGTTTTTTTAATAAGGATATGCTTTGGAAGGAGATGAAGTCCAAGTTTGACTATTGGCACTGGGTGATTTCAATGGCTGGTGCTGTTTAAAATTCTATGCCTTTCATTTCAAAATTAAACACATTTCTACCTTCTTTTGAAAAAAAAAAATCAGTTGTGGTTAACACTGGGTCTGTTATTTCTATGGTAACAGTGGTCTGAGAGAGATGTTCTCTAGTGGGCTCTAGTCACCATCCTGCTCCCCTTTTCTGAGACAAAAGTCTGTCACCCCAGCTAGAGTGCCAGGACATCAGCTTAGCTCACAGCAGCCTCATACTTGTGGGGTCAAGCCAGCCTCCTGCCCCAGCCACCTGAGTAGCTGGGACTACACGTATGCACCACCACGCCCGGCTAATTTTTCTATTTTTAGTAGAGATGGATCCTCACTCTTACTCGGGTTGATCTCAAACTCCTGAGCTGAAGCAGTCCTCCCTCCCAGAGTGCTGGGAGCACAGACCTGAGCTGCAACCACACCTGGCCCCTCCTGCTTCCATTCATCCGTCTTGCTCCTCTAACGGTTTGGCTTTGTGATTCTAAGACAACTTACTACGCTCAGAAAGTAAACACCAATGGAAAACCATACTAAGGAAAAGGATATCTTTTAAAAGTTAAGTTTTATCTTTCTGTAAGAAATAAAGCATATCCTTTTAAAAATGAATTATTTACAAAGAACTGTGCTTTCCAATGGTGACTGACGTATTGTTCTGAGGTCAGTTTTCCTGTTCCTTTCCAAATGTTAGCCACATGAACAAGTACTATTAGGTTGGCCAATGTCCTGCAATAATTTAGGATTAAAGTGTAATTACATTTTAGCTTTTTTAAATAGGTGCATCAGTATGGACTTTGTCAGAATATGCTATACAAATAATCTAGGAAAACATTTAATGTCATTATTTCTTTATTTTTCCAACACAACTGAAACAGATTTTATTAAATAAAAGTTTACTGTCTACTGTTTACACTCACGTTGCTGCTGTAAGAACAACAACATACACAGATTCCTAGCATGAACTGCTCATTGTTCACCCCCACCGAACTACAGACACTGCTTGAGAATTAGATCTTCACTTTAAAGATCTGAAAAAAACAAAAAGAACAGGGGCATAATATCGTTGAAAGAGCATCCTCAAGTGCCTGGTTGGAGTGAGAAGGCATAGCCAATACAGTCAAACAGCACCAGCCGTGCTGTTACTGGGAAGAAAGGAGGGGTGAAAACAGGCAGAGAATTAGAAGTAGTCATCTCTAGTGACAGAAATAACCTGATGCATGATTTTGCCCATCTGGGCTAAATGGCTGCTTTGAAAAGGGACAAATAAAAAGAGGGGGTGGTGGTGGGGATACTATGAGTTAAAAAAGTATAAAAAGTAATTATCTAAAATATAGATTAGATATAAATGTTCTAGAACTCATTAAATAAGCTCAAAAATACTTGAAAGTGGCAATTTGAACTACATTTATTTTTAAACAAGTGGGGGGAATACTAAGTGTTTTGAATGTTGTGTGCAAAACTAATCCATGTGACCCTCTCACTGTCACTGAACACAGCAAGGTAGATACATTGGTTTCCAGCATTACAGGCAACACTAGCTGTACATTTTTTAATGAATAATGTAAACTTTAGTTTTAAGGCAGCTGGTACTAATGCTGCACACAGGCTTAGCTCGGTGCCCATTTCTGAAGTGGGACAGTCAGCACTTGACAAACTGAGGGGGGGGAGGGGAACTACCAGCATTATTTGAAAAAATGTGTCAAAATACTTCCCTTTCACACACACACACAAAAAGAAATATTTGAAGGTTTAGAAAAACAAAGCACCCATCCCGCCAACTTCAGCTTGTTCCTTAACAAATATTTCAAAATACTGATAAATAATAGTGACTGCGAGCAGAATTCCTGTGCCAGATCCAATGGCCCCCAGGAAGTCCGCCAACACCGACAGGGCGCCAATGCACAGGCCACCGAACGCAGCTGCTGTGGGGATGTACCTAGAAGACAAAAACCTTGAGTTCAGCAGTGAGAAGAAGACGTCAGAGCTTAGCCAGCAACGGCTATGGCTAGCTGAACCGCTCAGAAGGGGTGGTCCCGCAGCATCGATGGGCTGGATGGAACAGATGGCACAGACAGGAGCTCTGCCATCAAGGCCTGACACTGACGCCCTAATTTCAGGCAACCAGTAAAAAGCCAAGAAAATTAATACATGATCTTAGGGCAGACAGTGAGAATCCTAGAATGATACCGAAGTACTAAGATGTTTAATATTTTTAAACAATCTTTAGTTCTTTCTTGTAGAAATAAATCTCAAAATGCCTTCTATGTATCAAATTTATGTACCAAGATTTTGATTATCCTCTTTAAACAGTAATCCAGCCTTGGCTGTATGTTGGACTCACCAAAAAACTCAAAAATTAGATTTTTATCAAAAATACTCCCAAGAAGAAAAAAAGATGGTAGAGGAAAGAAGATGGCAAAATAGCAATTGAAACTCAAGGTTCATTGTGTCAACACTACTCTGTGTCCTCATGCTCTGGACAAATAAAAATTTTAAATGAAAACAGTAGTGCCCTGACAGATCCACATGCAGAAGGTGTTTGGACCCTATCACAGCAGACACAAAAATTAACTCAAGTGGATCACAGACAAAATGTAAGGGCTGAAACTCCTAGGAGAAAGAAGAAAAACATCTTGGTGACCTTCGGTTTGGCAATGCTTTCTTAGAACACCAAAAGCAGCACAAAATAACCACAGAGAAAATTTAAACTGGAGTTCATTGAAATTAAGAACTTGTGCATCAAGTGCTCATGGCCCCTGCGCAAGGATGACGCACAAATCCGTGAAGCATTCCATATTTTTAATAAAGCTTTAAAAAAAAAAAAAAAACAACTTATGCATCAAGAAAGTAAAGAGGAGGGAGGGGAATTGGTATGCTCTCACCTAACAGGCTTTGGCAAAGTCAGGGTATGTGGCAGGCCTCCCTGGTGAGGGGCACAACTACAACAGGAACTTCATGTAACAAATGCAGACAATGTAACCTGATCATTTGTAACCTCATATTAATCTGGCATTAAGAAAAAAGTAAAAATACAACCCATAGAATGGGAAAAAATATTTGCAACTATTTATAAGAGGCATTTTCAGTAGGAAAAAAAATCTTGTTAACAAAAAGATAATCCAATTAAAAATGAGAAAATTCTCTGAATATACATTTCTCCAAAGAAGAGAGATAACTGGCCAATAATCACATGAAAAGACATTCAAATTAGCCATCAGGGAAAAGCAAATCAAAATCACAATGAAATATTACTTCGCATCCACCAGGATGGCTGAAATCAAAAAGCAAGGACTAGTGTTAGCAAGGATATGCAACATCTGGAACCCTTAAGGCACTGCTGGTGTGACTGCAGAATGGGACAGCCACTCTGTAGGACAGCAGTTCTTCAAAATGTTCAACCCAGATATAATATTACTCATGAATAAAAAGGAATGAAGTATTGATACATCCTAAAGCACTGACGAACCATTAAAACATGCAAAGTGAACGAAGCTATTATGAAAAATCACACGATTCTACTGAACAACAGTGTGTGAAATGTCCAGAACAGGCAACCTACAGAGATACAAGGTAAAAGTGGTTGCTGGGGGCTGGGAGGATGGGGCGTGAACAAGGAATGACTAGTGAGTATAGGATTTCCTTCTGGGTGATAAAAATGTGTTTAAAATTAGATTGTAATAATTACACACATCTGAATATACTTAAAAAAAAAAAAAAAAAAAACTTTATGCATCATGTGAGTGAATTTCATGGTCTGTGGATTATATCTCAATACAGCTGTTACCAAAAACCAAAATCCTGATGCCTGGGACACATCCCAGACCAAATAAATCATAATTTCTGGAGATGGGATATCAGTTTTTTTGTTTTTTTTTTTTAAACTCCCTGGAAATTTATGTGCAGTCAGCAAATACTAAGGGCCACTGATCTATAATCTTGTTACACTGGGAAGAGCAGAGAAGGGAACACAGTTTCAGTTAAAACAGAAATTCAGGTGTCAATTTTGATGCAGAAAACAAGTTTTGTGTTAAATTCTAGTTCTTTTGTGTGAAAACTGCTTTAAATATGAACTCGAGCAAATAAAAACATTTAGCAATAAATGAGCCTGAAATGCAAACATCCTTCTGTAAAGTATTAATGTGTGGCCTTACCTATTAAGCTCATGAACCATAGAGGTGTCTCTGTGACCCCTCATTACCATCTGCTGTTCCTTAAGCTGCTTAGCTACCTGCCAAGAGAAATACAACTTTAACAATCTAACATCTCACCAAATACTATCTGCGAGTTCTACATGAAGTGCTTCCCACATACAAACAAGTAAAACACAAAATCTTGAAGTTCTACCATTCCCATTAAACCGGAGGCTTTGCTACATGCTAATAACTATATTAAACCAGTCTTTCTCAGCTTTCTTTTTACTGCGAATGAATAACATTTTGTTCATAGGGTTGTTCTGGAGAGTCCTAAACCACCGTAATATCTAAGGAATTTTTACCTTCCAAGAAACAACTGTTAGCTCCAAAGGGTGACATTGTCTGATTAAGAATGTATGAATGGCAGTTTTAATTACATAAGAGTGAATCAACTACTATACAGAGTCTCAGTTTATCGCCCTCGGTAGAGTGCTGTAGCGTCACAGCTCACAGCAACCTCCAACTCCTGGGCTTAGGTGATCCTCCTGCCTCAGCCTCCTGAGTAGCTGGGACCACAGGCGCCGCCACAACGTCTGACTACTTTTTTTTTGGTTGTTGCAGTTTAGCCGGGCTGGGTTCAAACCCGCCACCCTCGGTATATGAGGCCAGGGCCATCAACTACTATTTTGACACTTAGAAATTATGAATGTCTTTTTCCAAAAAATTTTGCTGCTTTTCTTTTTTTTTAATTTTGAGACAGGGTCTCGACCTGACATTGAAACTGCAGTGCAATGACCTCATCGTAGTTCACTTGTAACCTCAAATTCCTGGGCTACAGAGATCATCTTCTGAGGCTGACAACAGACACCTAAACAATGCCCAGCTAGGTTTTCAATTTATAATTATTATTATTATTATTTTTTTTTTTTTTTTTGTAGAAACAAGGTCTATGTTGCCCAAGCTGGTCTCAAAGTACTCCTAGCCTCATTATCCTCCCACATTGGCCTCCAGAATTGCTGGGATTATAGATGTGAACCACCAAACCTAGCCTTTATTTTCAAATAAGCCAAATGCTTACATCTTTGGCTGAGGAACCAGACACCTCTATCCATGTCTTAGAAAAGAATGCACAGGATCCCAACATGAAGATGATATAAACAACTACATGGACAGGATCCTCAAATATGGCACCCATGGACTCAGGAGGAGAAAGGTAGTAGCAGAGGCCTCCAACTGGGTAAGAACGAGCAGGTCCTCCCCCACTGACGTCCTACAGAACAAGGGTAGAAAGGGCAAATGGTCAACCCAAGTGGTCAGGCATACTTTTCAGACTTCAAAAAACATAACAATGTTTTTAAGTTTAAAACACCTACAGCTAATAATTCTATATAGCTTAAGCATTTACTTTCATATATATATCTAATACGTTCACTTCTTCAAAATTATATAGTGAGCATCTATTATGTACGAGACATTATAAATATGAGAGAAAAAAATTATAATAAATCTACAAAATATTCCTTCTCTTCCCCAAAACAGCAATAGGTTTACGTTTATAATCTATGATTATAATTAAAATATGAAATTTTATGACCTATATGAGTACCCAACATATTAAGATGCTTATGCATAATATTCCATATGAAAATATTAATGATGCAAATCAAAGTATTGACAGAAGACTTAATTCGCCACCTAAAGTTTATATGTTTTCTGAATTATAAGGAATAGTCTTTTAATAATTACTTATTATAACTTGATACTTATCTACACAGACAAAAGAATTTTTTATGGTTAACAGAAATGAGAACAGCATGTATTTGCTCATATTAAATATAAATGCTTGTAATAAATAAAGGGTTTAGGATGAGAGAAAGCTATGTTTTTAGTTGCAATGATTAAAACATCTGTTCTGGCTCAGCACCTGTAGCTCAAGCAGCTAGTGCACCAACCATACACACAGGAGCTGGCAGGTTCAAATCCAGCCTGGACCTGCCAAACAACAACCACCACAACTAAAAAATAGATGGGCATTGTGGCAGGCACCTGTAGTCCCAGCTCAGCACCTGTAGCTCAAGCAGCTAGTGCACCAACCACATACACAGGAGCTGGCAGGTTCAAATCCAGCCTGGACCTGCCAAACAACAAGAACTACAACTAAAAAATAGACGGGCATTGTGGCAGGCACCTGTAGTCCCAGCTACTTGGGGGGCTGAGGCATGAGATTCACTTAAGCCCAAGAGTTGGAGGTTGCTGTGAGCTGTGACGCCACAGTACTCTACCCAGGGGGACAGCTTGAGACCCAGTCTCAAAAAAATAAATAAAATAAAATATCTGGTTCCTGAATTTACAGTTTCAAAATGGTTCCTTTACTGTGCCCCTAGAATCACTAATCCCTGATCAAAAGCATTATTCATAGGGCGGCGCCTATGGCTCAAGGAGTAGGGCACCGGCCCCATATACTGGAGGTAGTGGGTTCAAACCCGAACCCAGCCCTGGCCAAAAACTGCAAAAAAAAAAAAAAAAAGAAAAGAAAAAAAAAGCATCATTCATAGATAAATTCAATTTCCCAGTAATTCTCTCATTAAAAGAAATATTACCCAACATCACAACACAATCTGTACAGGGCCGACACTCAGTGCATTCATTACTGTGGAATTATTATCCTAGTAATAATTACTGTTGGTCTATTAGTTGATGAGGGAAGGGACCTCTTTCTCATTCTCTTTAGCCCTTTCTCCTAGTTAAAATGGTCAGGATATAATAGCTAATCGAATTTCTGTTAAAGGAATGAGAAAGGAGTATTTTGAATAAAGAGAATCTTATTTCCTTTAATATTTAAGAGTTACTGTCTTACTCTGCTAAACTTTAAATTTTTAAAAAACTGATCTTCAATAAAAGCAGAAAGGTGGCTCAATGAGTAGGGTGCCAGCCCCATATAACTAAGGGTGGCGGGTTTGAACCCAGCCCTGGCCAAACTGCAACAACTAAAAAAAAAGCCAGATGTTGTGGCAGGCGCCTGTAATCCCAGCTACTTGGGAGGCTGAGGCAAGAGAATCGCCTAACCCCAGGAGTTGGAGGTTGCTGTGAGCAGTGTAATGCCATAGTACTCTACCGAGGGCGATAAAGTACCAAATAAAAATAAAAACAGAAAGGTGTGAGTCACTATAATTTATAATGCAAAAGATAGCATAGTAAGACAAATGCAGAAACAAGCTCCATAATCCAATAATAATGATTGTACAAAAAAAATTTTACTCTTTGGTTAAATGCAAATTCTAGAATTACATACTCTGCAAAGAAAAAATTAATTTTTTTCTTTATTTTTTTAGACAGAGTCTCATGCTGGTACCCTGGATAGAGTGCCATGGCATCATCACAGCTCATAGCAACCTCCAATTCCTGGACCCAACCTATTTTGTTGCCCCAGTTTTTCTGTTTTTATTAGAGATGGGGCCTTGCTATTGCCAGGCTGGTCTCAAATTTGTGAGCTCAAACAATCCACCTGCCTCAACCTCCCAGAGAGCTAGGATTACAGGTGTGAGCCACCACACCCAACCAAATTAATTTTAAGAGGAAAAAAATGCCCCTTTGTTAGGTGATGGAACTTAAACCTATCAAAATTCAATCCTAAAATGACTCACATTTCAATAACAACATGGCTAGATTGCTTTTTTTTTTGTAGAGACAGAGTCTTACTTTATCACCCTAGGTAGAGTACCACAGCGTCACAGCTCACAGCAACCTTCAACTCCTGGGTTTAGGCGATTCTCTTGCCTCAGCCTCCAGAGCAGTTGGGACTACAGGTGCCTGCCGCAATGCCCGGCTAATTTTTTGTTATGGTTTGGCCAGGGCCGAGTTTGAACCCACCTCCCTCGGTATATGAGGCTGGTGCTCCACCCACTGAACAACAGGCACAGCCCCTGGATTGCTTTTTTTTTTTTTTTTTAAAGAGACAAGATAGAGTTTATTGAAGGAAAAGTTGATAAACTTGAGGAGGAATCTAAAAGGGCCCTGGCTGAGTTGCTTTAGAAGACATGATAATAAAAAGGAATCTATAAAATGAAGTTAAAATGTGTAAGATTCTATTTCTAGCAACTCTCTTCCTTCTAGTTAATGACATGCCTATCTCCAGCCTAGTTAATCACAAGGCTGTGGATCAGACCATAAAAAATGGGGGTAGGGTGAGAGGAGAAAGGAAAGGATGATTCCAGTATCCCATATATTGTCAGTGAATAGCACTTAAAAAATAAAAATAAACCAACAGTACAGACAATGCTAGATATTACACGATTAAACAGGAAATTACTTTTTAGAAAGCAACAGCGATTTTAGCCTAAAAGGTCATTCAGATGAGATATGGAAATGCTCTTCCTAAATAATAAAAAATAAAAAATGCTTGGCCAGTCTTAGTTCTACAACATTTACCAGTTCTTCTACATGAATAATAAACTTTCCTATAGGTCAGCGAATTTGAAAATGTTATATAGCAACTATTCAAATGTCTATCTCATTTGATTAAAAATACT
The DNA here is from genome assembly GCA_963574355.1 of Loris lydekkerianus. Lineage (NCBI taxonomy): Eukaryota > Metazoa > Chordata > Mammalia > Primates > Lorisidae > Loris > Loris lydekkerianus. The sequence continues at coordinate 58,335 of CAUYPK010061165.1, forward strand.
ATCATGAAATGCAAATTATGACAGATTTTAAATAATATAAATAAACATAATACTCACGGCCCACTGTCCTAGTAAATTTACTAAAAAGTTGCCACTAAATCGAACAGATAGCATCTGGGAAATAACATACAGGTTTGAAACTAAGGCAGACTGGAGAATAATGGGAATGTTCGAGGTGTAGAAGAGTTTAATGGGATAGCTGCTATACTGTCCTCGATAGCGGGCTGACTTAATAGGCAAGTCAACACGAAATCCCTAAAAAACAAAATTAAGAGTGAGAAACATCAAGAAAAGAATACATGGCAGAAAGGGAAAACAAGTCACAACAGGGAATATGAAAAGTACAGAGACTTTAAAATTCTTTCCTATTTTATATCCACAATATTTTACACCTTAAAATTAGAGTCTGGAGACTAATTATGGAATTATTTGGTTGAATAAATCTTAAAACTCTAACTTATTAGACACTAACATTTCAAATGGCATTCTCTTTAAGAGCAAAATAAAAATATCCCACTTACTTTAGTGAAAGGATTATACTTACCTGAAAATATATAACAACAGCAAATACAAAGACTGTAGCAATGAGGTTCATGAGATTGGGTAAGTTCTGCCGATAAAAAGCTTCCCGTAAAGCTCGGACTTTGTCTGTCCTAGTGGCCAACAAATGAAACAGAGCTATGACGGCACCTTCAAACTCGGTACCTAGGAATCGAGACAGAGGAACTGTAGATCCATTGTCCCAAGTCATCCCAAAGGTCAAAACAAATAACCTCGAAACTCCAGTCTACAGCAGAGAATGTAAGTCAAAAGAATTCGCCAATGTTTGCTTCATGATATAGCCACGAGAGCAGATGCTAAAAATATTTACATCACTGAGGCAAACTTAATCTCGTTTTAGCATAAATCTGAAGTTTTCTCAAAAGCCAAAGCTTGATGAAAACATACAGAGTAGAATTTACCAAAGCAAATATTGCATTCGTAGGGTTTGCCTCTCCTTCACATTAGGGAAAGGAAGAGAGTATTTTTAGGAAAAATAAAAAAGCAGCAGCAAAGCAGGAAAAAGGTATCAGAATCAAAATATACATGTTGTTCTATCAAAGCTTGCCTTTAAATTTATTGTTCCAAGAACATTAATAAACTATCATTCCTGTTTTCTTGAGGCTGGGATCAGAGTTTAGACAGTACCACTCAGAATAGCATGGCACATGATGTAGAGCTGGGTGGGGAAAGACAGAATGAACTATTTCAAAACTTTAGTGCCATCACAAAGCCAATTAGAAAAGTAGAGAAGTATTAGTGTTCCCTGCAGGTACAATGAACAACTTTTTTTTTTTTTTTTTTTTTTTTGAGACAGAGTCCCACCATGTCACCCTCGGTAGAGTGCCATGGCGTCACAGCCCACAGCAACCTCAAACTCTTGGGCTTAAGCGATTCTCTTGCCTCAGCCTACCAAGTAGCTAGGACTACAGGCGCTACAATGCCCAGCTATTTTTTTTGTTGCAGTTGACATTGTTGTTTAGCAGGCCTGGGCCACGTTTGAACCCACCACCCTCAGTGCATGGGGCGGGTACCCTAACCATTGTGCTATGGGCACTGAGCCCCATTTGAAAAATCTTAATCCACTACCTTTTATTCCCCCAGGAATGCTGAAATCAGTCAAATAAATGGCTGCAATGGCTTAAGCAAGGTTACCAAACAAAATTCTACAAATCTGTTTGCAGCAGATCTTTCCGTGAGCAGAGACTAAAATTTAGATACTGTTCTTTCTGTAGCAGTAGCGCATACTCCACAAAGCTCTGCTCATTCAGTTTGGACAATCAGCATTCATCATCCCCAGGAGAGCAAACCAGAGTGGCTCCAGGCATGTACTGCTACTCGGTGGGTTGTTCTCAGCACACATCCAGCAAAACTCGTGCAGTTGCAGTCACTGTGCAATGTACCTCTGCCAGTGTTAATGGTAGTGGGACTAAAGGCCTTCCAGACAATGGTCTCACAGATGTTGGTGGCAATAAAGAGGGAAATACCAGACCCCAAGCCGTAACCCTTCTGTAGCAGCTCATCTAACAGCAGCACAATCAAACCAGCAACAAACAACTGTGGGGAAAGAAATGCAAGTAAGCAGAAGCAAGAACAAACTCAGGGAAGGGATGAACACCACTGGCTACTTCCAAAGTACGGGCAGGGCTTTCTTAATATTAACACCCAAAAGTTGCAATGTCACTATTATGACCGTTTGCTCCTTTTGACCCACTTTAAGTTTAGTCAGAAGCCAATTCAGAAAATCACAGGATTGGAAAGATTGTCACATTATAAAGCAGACATCTTAAAGTACATCTGAATAGTTTCCCTTATAATGTTTAAATAAAGCCTTCTTGAAACGCACACTAAAACAAAAATAATCAGTTATAGAATTTATGACAGCAAGGAACTGAAAACGTCCCATATACCTCCAAGTGACGAAAAGGCCAAATGAATAACAGTATATTAACAAGACTGGAACTGTACAATGCCATCAAAGGGTAAGACTGAGGGCTACGTTAATACTTCTCAAAAAGGACCATACAGACAATATTTTACATATTATACAGAGGGTGCCAAAAATGTATACACATTTTAAGAAAGGCATTTTTAATACTCAAATCATGTTTGATTTCTGCAATTACAAGAAATACAAGGAATAATATACAAGATAACGATGTTATTGGTATATACTGAGTATTACAATTTTTTTTTGAGACTGAGTCTCACTCTGTCGTCCTGGAGAGAGTACTGTGGCATCATCATAGCTCACAGCAACTTCAAACTCTTTGGGCTCAAGTGAGCCTCATACCTCAGCTAATTTTTCCATTTTTAGTAGAGGTGGGGTCTCATTTTTGCTCAGGGTGGTCTCCAACTCCTGAGCTCAAGCAATTCACCCTCCTTGGCTTCCCAGGGTGCTAGGATTACAGACATGAGTCACTGTATGTGGCCGACTATTATAATTTTAATACAGTTTCTTAAAATGTATATACACTTTTTTGCCACCCTATCTATACTATGCATACAGTAAGTGAAAAAGTAGAGTACAAATTAATATGTACACAACTAACAGTGTAAAATATATTTTATACATATAGTGACAAAGACAAAATCTAAGTCTGAACCTATATAGTTAAGAGTTCACTAAATTCTTAAGCTAATTTTTTTTTAAAAAATGAAAGCATACTAGCTTTAATTGATGTGATACTGAACATGGCTAACTTTCTTTTTCTTAGAAAAAGTATGCATCAATTAAAAACAATCCCAGCCTTACAAGTGACCTCAGCCACAGGACTCCTTCCCAGCACTTGAGTAACCTAATCAAGAGGGGAAAAACTATACTTCTATGCTCCCAATCTCACACAGTCCCCCTTCTATAGACACCCTTCTATTGAAGTGAGCAAATCACTTCAATTCCTCTTGCTGTGAAGCAGCTCACCCTATTTCCTCACTTCACCTCGTATCGCCTGTTGGACCAGTGCTGGAACTGACAGCATTGTACCATTTTAAACATACTTACCTTAACAGTGTTGTTTTTTCCCTTACTTGCCATTTCAAAGGTTGTAAAAAGCCTAACTTGTGTATTTACAGTCTTTAGTTTGACTTTCAATGAACTGGAAAAAGGGTACAGTTCTCAAAATTTCTAAGAGTGATCATGATAATTTCTTTATTATGTGAAAACCAAGTACGATATTCTGACAAAGTGAGAAGTAGTTAGGACTTACTACCAGATTTTGTTTGGCCACAATGATGTAACGAGTAAATGAAGACCCCCACTCATAATGTAGAAACCCATCCTCATGCCAGGAATAATAGCTGTCCATGAACCAAAAAGAACTATTGAGAGCTTTTGATCAATGACCTGTCCAAAGTCACACAGCAACCCAAACAACTGTTATTCTCCAGATCCCCTCCAGAACAGTGTCATCAGACTGCAAAGGGGCTCATGTATATTCTCCCATCCAACCGTGACCAGGCCCAACCCTGATCAGCCTCCAAGAGCAGACAAGATCAGGCACGTTCAGGGTGATATGGCCACAGATGACTCACGTATGTTCCGTGAAAATGAAATTCTTATGCTCTTCCAAAGAAAGAAATTAAAGAGAAATGAGAAATGGTTTCCATAATCTAAGGAAATGAAAGACAGCACATATCACGCCTGTGTCTGAGAAGGGATGAGAAACCAGGAAGTGACTGCAGCACCTCAGTGATGGCACGGTGATGAGAGGACGCTAACCACATGCTCATGTGGTGGACGTGCAACATGCCAACATACACAGATCTCAGAGCAGGTGTGAAAATACCACTTCACACTTCAACCCTGTACATGCACAGACACACAACTTAGTGAGACAAAACATACTTACCATCTTACATGCCATACACAATGATATTTTTTATTACTTTTGAAAATTTTAATCAAGACTTGCTATTTACACTGCAAAACTCACTAGTTGAAACAAAGAATAAATGAGGTGAGAAATAGCTTCCACAGCTACGTGCAGTTTGTTTCAAAACCTATGTGAAAACACACTGATCCAATCCCAGCTCAACAGTATATCCAAGTTTCAACATTAACAATATCTCGGAAAGACACAAATGGGTCACTGCCCACCTGCGATCAAATATGGCCCCATTTCTTTATACATTAACACCAGAAAAGTTAACCACAAAACAAGTATTTGTACCCCAGAATTTGTGTAAACAAATCAGTAAGTAGGCACTTCACTTGTTCCATTCTTGGATCTCTGAATATTGGAAATAAACATCAAAGTAGCTTGCCTCCATTTAATACCAATTTAAATACATAACTGAAGCCAATCCTTAATCTAATTAACTGAGAATTACTCAGCTGTGGTTTCCTAGGAGTCTAACTAAATCCTTTCTAAGATACTAGAGAAATTTTACTAATGTATAATGCACTAAGTGCCACTTCTGAGTGTCTTAAAAATCAGGGTTGGTGGCAGGAGCCTGTGGGTCAAGGAGTAAGGTGCTAGCCCCATATGCCGGGGGTGGCGGGTTCAAACCTGACACAGCCAAAACCAAACAAACAAACAAACAAAAAAAAAAACCTGCAAAAATCAGGATTGGTGGGCGGTGCCTGTGGCTCAAGGAGTAGAGCACCGGCCCCATATGCCGGGGGTGGTGGGTTAAAACCTGGCCCCAGCCAAAAACTGCAAAAAAAAAAAAAAAAAAAAAAATCAGGGTTGGCTGGGTACAGTGGCTCTTATCTGTAATTTTAGTGCTTTGGACGCATGAGATGGAAGTATTTCTTGGGGCCAGGAGTTAGGGACCAGCTCAGGCACACAAATAAACTTAGCTGGGCACCATGGCTCATGCCTATAATCCTAGCACTTGGAGAGGCCAAAGCAGGAGAATCACTTAAATTCAGGAGTTTGAGACCAATCTCAGCAAGATAAGACCTCATCTCTACTAAAAATAGAAAAGTCAGCTGGGCATTATGGCAGGCGCCTGTGGTCTCAGCTTCTCAGAAGGCTGAGGCAGGAGGATCACTTGAACTCCAAGAGTAAGCTATGCTGACACCATGGCATTCTAGTCTGGGGCAACAGAGTGACACTCCATCTCAAAATAAGTAAATTGAAATAAATAAATGAATGAATGAATGAATGCAAAACTTAGCCAGGCATTATGGCACATGCCTGTACTCTTAGGTATATGGGAGGCTGAAGCAGGAGGATCGCTTCATTTCAGGAGTTTGAGATTGCTGTGAGCTATGATGATACCACTGCACTCTACCCAGGCAACAGAACAAGACCCTATCTCATTAAAATAAAGTAAAATAAATCATGGTCATTATAAATTATAGGTTAAAGGGAATGCTATAAACAAAACATAAGGTAAAAACTGTCCCACTAATACCTTCAACAATCCCCAAAAGAGCATGAATAGAGACACCAAAGTCAGTCTCCAGAGGAGTTTCTCTCCCCATCCATTGCACCTCTTCTTCCTCTAAATTCCAAGGGCTATAAATTTGCTTATCAAGTCATTTGTAAATGGAGAAATAAATGCTATTCTTTCAGGAAATGTATCTTCTACCAGAAGGGAACATACGGGGCTCAGAAAGCTACCAAAGACCCTGATAATCCATTAAAACTTCCCAGTCAAAGAATAAAGTTCTTCCATCTCATTAGAAAAGCATCCTTACTGTTACTGATGATAAATGCTCGGACAATGTAACTCCCCTTGTTATGAATCATGGTCACTAAACAATTTTATAATTTGCTTCCTATATATGGTCTGTTACAAAAAAAAAAAAGAATGGCCAACTATGTCAGTCTCAGCCAGCCATATTTCTCAATAATATATAAACTGGTATTTGGGGTTATTTAAAAATATTTTTGTGAGCTTGATCTTCTGAACCATTAGAAAAAAATTCCCTACACTAATTTTAGGTTCATGGAGTAGACAAGTTTACTTGTACTTTCCAAGATAACCAGGACTCCAAATATTCACTGCAGGTTAACTTAAGCAAACTTCCTTTCAAATCACAATAAATGTAAGTATCATATAACTTAACTGCAATTTATTCTTGGATAATGTAAGAGATTTTTAAGGACTGTGCAATAGAGAATTATCTTCTAAACTTTACACACTTTAAGATGCATCATACAATAAGAATTATGCTGCTCTTTAAAATCTCCATTCAGAAGCAACCATTTTAAAAATCCATGGAACATAATTATGTGTGTATATTTAGTCTTTCACTGACTCTAAGATATTATTTAACAGACCATTATTTTGTGTACTACTAAGAAAAAAAAGAACATTGCCAATTAACCCACGACACAATACCTTATTACAAAGACATTTCATTTTCTACTTATAACAAAAGGTACTTTAACTTAGACAAAGGTATTTATCATCTAACTTTCTATTCTGCACCTTTCTGTATACACAATAACTTTCATTTCAATAACAAATCACAACAGATTTTTTTAAGACAATTGAAATAGCAAATAAACTCAAACACCTATTTCGTCGACAGTGCACAAGACTGACTGATGTAACAGCGACATGAACAGCCATCACCAAACCACCACACACACACAAGCAGCAACAGCTGTCACGACTGCCAGCCGGTTGCCAGCAGGTACAAGAAACTATTAACTGTAAGAAAATATCCTGATTCCAGATACATCAAAATGTGAAAAATATGCATCTCAGAATTGATGAAATACAGGTGATCCATAATTCTTGATATTGTGTAGCTATGAGGCTATTATATGGAATAAATTTTATTTTTTTACATCAACACAACTTTATACATAGCACTTCAGTAATCAAAATATTGTAATTAAATAAAATAATTCAAAAGTAAAAAAATAAATCTATCACCATCCTAAAGAAGTGTTAGAGGGCGGCGCCTGTGGCTCAAGAGAGTAGGGGGCCGGCCCCATATGCCTGAGGTGGCGGGTTCAAACCCAGCCCCAGCTAAAAACTGCAAAAAAAAAAAAAAAAAGAATTGTTAGAAAAGAAAAAATGGATTAAACTGTTTTAGTATCTGCATATGAAAATAGGACTCTGGGAGTCAGAGGCAAGATACTTCATACCATGGGCCTCTCACCTCTCATACACAGGATGGAAACCCGGTGAAGACCAAGTGTTTTCAAGAGATTTCTACAACCACCACTACCCTTACTCGCACATTTACTCACACTGGAGATGCAGAAAGTCTCATCAGAGCCCCTGGACAAGTGCACACTTTGTTGAGCCCTGTATGATATCTGAGCATTACTGGATGCTTAACAAGTGGCCAAACCTTGATCTTCTAATTCCCTTTTGCGCCACACTTTTCCTTTTAGTTCAGATATTTCTGGTCTGGTCAAAGATCAGATATTAAAGTAGGAGCCAGCAGTGGTGGTTGTGCAAGAAGTTTAATTCCTCTTATGTTAGCTCGTGATTTAAGTCCCAGGGTGATACTAGATTTGATCATGCTCATTGGAGTTCTTTCAAGGAGGCTGCTTGATAGACAGGGTTAGAGAATTTTATTTGGTTTTAATTCATTGTTGCTTTAGAAATCATTGATCTTAAACGAAATTACAGGTTAGTAAAAAAAGAAATGAAAAGGCATCTAATAAATGATCTCAAAAATTAAAAAAAAAAAGAAAATTTCTTACCTGAATGATGATAAGGAGACAGATGCCAGCGCCCATCTCTGCAGGGTCCCCGTACATCCCCGTCATCACATACACAATGGCTTGCCCAATGGTGATGATCATGCCAAACACTGACAAAAATTGGGGAAGAGGAGCACATGCTTACCACCAACGGCAAAAAAGGACCATGGAAAACACCTTTACCACAAACAGTCCCAAATCTGGAAAGAGCTCTTTAATTGCATTAACGCTCACGTTTCTGGGCTCCATTGAATAAAGCTCTGTCTTTGGGTGTATCTCCAACTTCAATGATTTTGGCTCCCGCTAACAACTGCATAATCAAACCAGATGTTACAATTGGGGAGATACCCAGTTCCATTAAAGTTCCTACAAAGGAAGGGGAAAGAATTTAGAAGTGTCCTAGTCGCAAATTACCTCTATTGAAACACATGCTTAAATGTTTGCTAAGCAAAATTTCATTTCCTAAACATGGATTGCTAAAAAGAGCTCTCATTTATTAACATACTCCTACAAAAATCCATTGAATTGAAAAGTACTTTAAGTACTACAAAAATGTAAATTTCCCTATAAATCCAAAATTTAAATGTAAAAGAAATCCTTTTTTGTTTCTTTGTTTTTGAAACAGAGTCTCACTTTGTCACTTTGGGTATAGTGCCATGGTATCATAGCTCACAGTAACCTCAAACTCTTGGGCTCAAGCAATCCTGTTGCCTCAGCCTCCCCAGTAGCTAGGACTGTAGGCGCCCTGATACCCAGCTATTTCTTAGAGACAGGGTCTTGCACTTGCTAAGGCTGGTCTGGAACTCCTAAGCTCAAGCAATCCACTCACCTCGGCCTCCCAGAGTGCTAGGATTACAGGCGTGAGCCACTACACCCAGCAAGAAGTCCTTTTTTAAAAGAAATTATCTAAGATTTTTGTACAATCGTTATTTGAATACTTAGACTAAACGTTTTATTTGTAATGCAAAATGAAAAATTATGAAACAAACTAAAAAATTTGTGCCAATAAAAAATGTTATTTTTTATTGGCATATGTTATTAAAGGAATGTTTTATAATTTCTATTTTTTTTTTTTTTTGAGACAGAGTCTCACTTGCTCACCCTTGGTAGAATACCGTGGCATCACAGCTCACAGCAACCTCAAACTCTTAGATTCAAGTGATCCTCTTGCCTCAGCCTTCCCAGTAGCTGGGACTACAGGTGTCTGCCACAACACCCAGCTATCTTTTAGAGACATGATCTCGCTTTGGTTCAGGATGGTCTCAAACCTGTGAGGCTCAGGCAATGCACCCACCTCGGCTTCCAAGCGTGAGCCACAGCGCCCAGCCAATATTTTGTAATTTCTAATGCAAAATCTAAAATTACGTAGAGAGACATCTAAAACAATGTTGTAGAATACTAAGTAACACAAAAAAAATGTTCGTGACATAGTAGTTAGCAAAAAACAAATTTAAAAAGATACCTACAGTTTGACTGCACTTGCTATGTAAATGGAGGAAGAGCTTCCTGTTACTTTAGTCCTGTGGTTTGTCTATATTTTTTACCCAGTGGTATTATGGATGGCTTTGTTCTCCTCTACTTTCTAAGTTTTTCATTACAGAAAATATGTATTGTATTTACAGTTGGAAGCAAGAAAAGTAAGTCAGTCAATTTTGTAAAGGAAGGTGTAGAACTAAGTGACCCACGTGGTCAAGATGACACCCTTGTGGATCACTGCCACATCACTCCCATAAAGCTTTTAGAAGCACTGAAAAGTTTCCCTTAACATGAGCAAATATTCTACCGTAGGTGATCCTGACATCTTCTCAGATAGTTCTTTAATAACGAAAGATAAAAATAATTTTTATTGTTCTTCCTCATCTTTTAAATTCCAGATTAATATGAGGGTACAAATATTAGGTTATGTAATTTACACGTGACAGGTAAAATCAGACTACAGTTGTGTCTGTCCTACACGGAGGGAGTGTGCCACATATCCATGCAACATTTTTTATTTTATTTATTTTATTTATATTATTTATTATGTCACCCTCAGTAGAGTGCCTTGGCGTCACAGCTCACAGCAACCTCTTAGGCTTAAGCAATTCTCTTGCCTCAGCCTCCCAATTAGCTGGGATTACAGGCAAACACCACAACAACGCCCGGCAGTTTTTGTTGTTACAGTTGTCATTGTTGTTTAGCAGGCCCGGGCTGAGTTCAAACCCACCAGCCTCGGTGTACGTGGCTAGGGCCCTGACCACTAACCTACGGTTGCCGAGCCACCTTTTTTTATTGTTAAAGGAAATCCTTAGAAAGGCTTTTTTTTCCTTAAGTCACAATACCAAAATTTATTACCACCCAACAGATCTAGTTCAGAAATAGATCCAAATCAAGCTTGAATGAAACTTTGAAAAGTGTGGCACTTCAACAGCGAAAAGAAAAACACATGGATGTTGGCAAATAATTGGCCATTTTTAGAAAATTAAACCTAGATTCCCTATCTCATGAATTAAATCAAAATACATGCTGAATGTTTAGGAAATTTAGACATAAAGGATAACAACAGAACTGGAGGGAAATATAGGTAAGTAGCCTATTAGCATGGAAAAAGAGGAAGTTTTTCTAAAGACAACAAAAAAATCTAGAAGCCACAAAGTAAAGGAGAAGATGTTGGGAGATAAGAACAGCAGATATGAGACATGTCTGTTCCCAAGGATGCTTTTTCAGGAAAATACAATACCCACGATACAGAAGCAGTCACCAGCACCAAAATCTCTGCTGTGTAACCCTGGAACTCTAACCAAAGCTGATCAAGCCTGGTATATACTGCTAACTTGGATTTTAAAACGACAAATAAGATATCTGGGAGCTGTTGGGGCTGAATCACAAAGATGAGGCTCAAAAATCCCTGCTGCTGAGGGCTGAGAGCTGCCTGGTTCCTCTGTCCAAAGCCTAGCTGTTTACCTCCTCCTTGGATTTTAAAAAATAATCTGTATCTTAACAACAAATTTCATTTTTGTGTTTAAATTAGCCAGTGATTTTCTATTACTTATAACAAAAAAAATTTAACACACTAAGGAAAAAGCTCAATCACAGAAGAAATATAAATACTCAATAAAAATATAAAGTGATACACTTGAATGTTTATCGCAACACTATTCACAACCCCAAACATAGGCAATCAACCTAAATGCCCATCTGATAAAAGGATAAGAAAATGCAGACTATATACGCTGGGAGTACTACCCAGTGATAAGTAATGAAATATCTCCTGCAGCAACTTGGATGGAATGAGAGGCCATTATCCTAACTGAAACAACTTAGGAATACAGTCCACATGTGTCACTTACCACTGGGAGCTAAACTACACAAAGGCACACAGAGTGCCACAATGGACACTGGAGACTCACAAGAAAGGGACAGGAGGAGGTGAGGGATGAAAAATCACCAATGGGCTACAACATATGCTATTCGGCTGGTGGCTAAATGGCTACACCTCACCACACATACACAACAGATAGTACGTGCGACAGGATTCAACAGGGACCCCCTAAATCTACTGAAATAAAAAAGATATACCTCTATAGGCAGTCCCCAAGCTACAAACGTCTGACTTATATACAACTAGCACTGAACTAACAGAAGCCATTACAGCAAGTCCTTGAGGTGCAAACATCCAACTAATGTACAATTCACATTTACAGAGGCTATTCCAAGTAATAGGCAAATGTACTTGTTTAAAATTATATACAAATTCCACTTAAGAACAAACCTACAGAACCTATCTTGTTTGTAACCTGGGGACTTTCTATATATAAAAAAAAATGTTCAAGCTCATCAATATTTAAAGAAGTACAAATTAAAGATGTCAATGTTCACCTAATTGACAAAGACTAAAACACCAACAGTATACCCTGTTGGAAGAGAAATGGTCCTTTCCATGCCGAAAGTGCAAAATAACATAGCTCTTTAGGAAGACAATTTAGCTTTATCTATCAAAAATGTAAGTGTAGGGTGGCACCTCTATCTTAGGGAGTAGGGCTCCAGCCCCATATACCAAGGGTGGTAGGTTCAAACCTGACCCTGGCCGAACTGCAACAAAAAAATAGCCAGGCATTGTGGCAGGCGCCTGTAGTCCCAGCTACTTGGGAGGCTGAAGCAGAGAATCGCCTAAGCCCAGGAACTGGAGGTTGCTGTGAGCTATGTGATGCCACAGCACTATACCAAGGGCGATAAAGTGAGACTTCATCTCTACAAAAAAAAAAAAAAAAAAAAAAAAAAAATTGCAAGTGTATTCCTGAAGATCAGATCACACAGAGCAGAAAAAAATTTTTTGTTTTAAATTGAGACTTAGCACCTTTAGCACAGTGGTTACCACACCAGCCACATACATCGAGGGTCACGGGTTCAAACCCAGTCCAGGACAGCCAGACAATGACAACTGCAACAAAAAATAGCCAGGCGTTGTGGCGGGCACCTGTAATCCCAGCTACTTGGGAGGCTGAGGCAAGAGAATTGCTTAAGCCCAAGAGTTTGAGGCTGCTGTGAGCTGTGATGCCACAGCACTCTACCAAGGACGACATAGTAAGACTCTGTCTGAAAAAAAATAAATATATTGTTTTAAATTGAAAAAAAAAAAAAAAGAATTTAAGTATCTTGTGACCAAAGTCAACTTGTAGAAATTCATTGTTTTAAAAAATTATAGATGCGTGGGATAGCCTTCATTGTAGCATTGTTAATAATGATATAAAATAGGAAAAAAGCAAATATATGACGAGAGGTCCCTAGTGGCCTGCAAAAGTTTCCTATCATACTTAAATATACTCCTTCTATAGCCTATTATCAAAAAAAAAAAAAAATACAAAAAATGCCTGCCAGCTATCTAAGGTGTTTAAAAAAACAGGCAAGCACTATTCCTTTCCTTTTATTTTGAGACAGGGTGTCATCACGGGGCTGAGGCTAGCCTTAAGCAATCCTCCCGGCTCAGCCTCCTGAGGGGACATGAACCATGATGCCTGGCTCAAGCACTATTTCTTAAATGGGAGAAACCGCATGATCCAGCCCCCACTACCTCTTCAGCTTTTCTAACCAGCATCCCTGCCCACAATTTCCCAGACCACCACTATTATGCTGCGTTATGCTGTATCCCTTAACTCAGACTTCCCTCTCCCACTGGCCCACGCAGGACTTCAATTCAAAGGCTGATTGGGCATCATCTCTTGACACTGCCATTATCAGGGCTTTTAAGTCCTTGAGAAGCAAAGGATAGATGTCCGTCTATTACTACAGTAAGCACATGGTGATGCCATTATTAACATGCTGGGCTCTTCTCTAGGCAATGGCCTTTTCTCATATCCTTCCCCTCCCTGCAGACAGTGAAAGATAGTTTTTAATCCACATTTTTACATGTATTTGTTGTGAGTAGTAGTACAAAGGCAAAAAGAAAAGTGCGTACCTCTGTTGGATGCAAGAATAACTCTCATCCAGTAGAAAGGATCTGCAGAATCCGATGACATGATTCCAAACAGTGGTATCTAAAATATTATACAAAATATTTTATAAAAATGCATTACATCAAGTTTGTACTTAATTTATAATACAATCTCATACTTTTGGCAATACTTTTTTAAAAAGAGATGGGGCTCACTATGCTATTCAGGCTTGAGTGCAGTGACAGGTGCAGGTGCAAGCATAGCGAACAGTAGCCTCAAAATCCTGGGCTTTGGCTAGAGCCTCCCAAGTAGCTGGGACTACAGGTTTGCCCCCAGCTTAATGCCTTTAAAAAACTATGTCTCATGCTCTATAACAAAAACAAGTATATCCTAAGGATAAAGTTTTTTTTTGTTTGTTTGTTTTTTTGAGACAGAGCCTCAAGCTGTCACTCTGGGTGACAGCTATCACTCTATTCTGACAGGAATATTTACTAGTGCAATGCATGAAGTAATGATTTCTGGGTTTTTTGGTCTGTTTTTAGAGACAGGGTCTCACTGTGTTGCCCTCAGCAGAGTGCTGTGGCGTCACTTGAGCAAAAGAGTTTGAGGCTGCTGTGAGCTATGACACCACAGTCCTCTACTCAGGGCAACAGAATAAGACTCTGTTTTAAAAAAAAAAAAAAAAAAGAATACTCCATCAGTAGATTATAAGATACCTGCTTAGTCACAGAATGATTTTGCAAAGCTGTGGGTACTAAAGACAGCCATTTCTAGATGTAAGACTCAATATGATATACACAATGAAATATTATACAGTCACTAAAAATCATACTTATAAAATTTAGAACAATATGAGGAAGTGTTTACATAATAAATTAAGTATAAAATAGCAGTTCTACACTTGAAGTAGTTTGCCCCAAAAGACTTTTTGCAAAGTCCTGGAGACATTTCTAGCTGTCACAACTTAGGGGTTGGGGATGCTACTGAATTCCAGTGAGCAGAGGCAAGGCTGCTACGAAACATCCTACAAGACACAGGACGGTCCTCCATGACAAGGAATTATTCCCACCTCAAACTCAATGTTGCCACTAAGAAACCTTGGTAAAAACAAAGGTAAAAACTGCATCAAGTTCAATACTGTAAAAATATGTATACAAAATAAAACTAGAAGTAAATAGTTTTTTAAATCCTAAATACTGACTGTCTGTAGATGGTGAGATTGTGGTTGACATTTTCTTCTTTATTCTTTTCAGAATTTATCAGATTTTCTATAATGAGAAAATATTAATTTGGGGTCAGGGAAAAAACTGCATTAACTGCAGATTGCTTCCTATTATAGGACCCAGGTTTAGGATGCAACCCTTGCCTTTACCCCCTCTTTAACCACATGGGCATCAGACACAAGGTAAATACCAATTCCAAAAACCTTCTCTATGTGAAACTGATTTTTTTTAATGTTCCAAAAGATGTCGCCATTTTTTCTTTTTTACAGTACTTCAAGTTGCTGTTTTATTGCTAACAATTTTAACCAACTTATGTGGTCAATCTAAATCTTTCTTTTTTTTTTTTTTTTCCCCAGAGATGGGGGTCTCACTCTCTCACCCAGGCTAGAATGTAATGATGTAACACAGCTCACTACAGCCTCAAATTCTTGGCCTCAAATAGTTCTCCCTCTTCAGCCTCCCAAGAAGCTGGGACTATAGGCGCATGCACCACACTCAGCTCATAACTTTAATCTCTGTAGAGCCCTGAATTTATTAGCTGGGAAACAAAACTGGTGAAGCACGAAGCATGCGTATTTCATGTGCACCCTGTAGTTGCAGACACACTTCAGTGAAGGTGAGAGATGAAGAATAAAGAACTGTCTAAAACCACCACTAATAACACCATTGGACAGTCCATTATCAACATATTCCATTAGTGAATAGAGGCCAATTTGTCCAACGTTGTCCTGAATAGAGACAGCCATCACCTCCATGCTTACCTGTTTTGTGGCAAACTGAAAAATAAAAAGTTGGCCCAACTCCCCCAATTCCCTGTTGTCAGCGGGATTATTAAAATCGGTTTCTAAACCTGGGCTTGGTGGTGCACACCTATAGTCTCAGCTACACAGGAGGCTGGGCAGGAGGACCACTTGAGCCCAAGAGCTCAAGGCTGCAGTGAGCTATGATGGTGCCTGTGAACAGCCACTGGGCTCCGGCCTGGGTAACAGAGAGACACTATCTCTAAGGAAAAAAAAAAGCTAAAAGACTTCTATTTGATTTCTCTTAGTAAACTCCATAGCTACAAGATCATTTATAATAGTTGGGAGCAACAGGAGCTCTTTTCTATGTATCTGTCATAGTTGCAGAGTTCCAAACTTTGCATTATATATGATAATTGGTTTTTACTTGTTAAAAGAAACATAAGCAAAAGGCCACTTGCCTGCAGTTGTTTCTATAGCCCAAATATAAGTAAACCCAAATTGAACTTACAGGCATTCCTGCAACTGATTAATTCTGAATCAAGCTTCAGCCAATCACAGGGAGTAAGCAGCCACATAGTTCCTTAGAGAACTACCCGAATAAGGTGAACATCTAGCGCCGCCAATCAAGCCATTTCTCTACTCACACATTCAGCCTATCAAAGTGTGCTTGCCCTCTCCCCTGGAGCTGTGAACCTCTTCCAGGAGTGAATCCTGTCAGATTCACGAATCCTTTAATGTTCAAATAAATAATATTCCAATAAACTGTGAAGCTTCTTTTGTCTAAAGTTTCTCTTTTTATAAATGACAAACTACAGTACAGTACTGAGAGAAACAAAGCAAAGAAGCCAAACAAGAGAAGGGTTATTAACTTAAAGTACTGGTGGTGACTCGGTGCCCGAAGCAGTGGTGCCTATCATATGCACTGAGGCTGGCGGTTCAAACCCAGCCCAAGCCTGCTAAACAACGACAACTGCAACAACAACAAAAATAGCCAGGCACTGCGGTGGGTGCCGGTGGTCCCAGCTACTTGGGAGGCTGAGGCAAGAGAATCGCTTAAACCCGAGAGTTTGAGGTTGCTGTGAGCTGTGACGCCACAGCACTCTCCCGAGGGTGACATAATGAGAATCTGTCTCCAAAAAAACCCCTCCACAGTGGTAGTCACAGTCCAAAACACTAAACTGTCCTGGAGAAAAAAGATCATCACAAAACTGCTACTGACTACCACGATGGGCAGTTGTGCTCAGAATGTCCACCACATTCCAAATCTGGAGGAAGGTGCACTGTACAGGTAGCCTGATCGTTTTCCCTCCTCTAGTCAAGAGGGAGTGGAAACAACAGCTGGGAAGTAGTGGATGAAAGAGAAGTGAGCAATGGGGCTGACCCTTCCACATGGAAATGAAATGTAACAGGTCACATCAAATTGGCAAGTGGAGCACAATCTGGGGCCCTCCTCAGTCAGGTGGTGCAAACCCTCTGGAGGCAGCACACAGCAATCTAAGGAGAGAGAAGGCTCCTCAGTCAGGTGGGGAGAACCCTCTGGAGGCAGCGCACAGCAACCTAAGGAGAGAGAAGCAGAGCCAGCAGCTCGCCCGGCACTTCTCTCAGTGTATCTCACCTCCCACCACCCCCTACGGAAAACTGGCTAGAACCTGTTTGATACTCAGTGGAGAGAATCAAGCCATCACCCACACTGGGGAGAGTTGCTGAAGCATGAGAAAGACAAAGGGAAACAGTTTGGTAAGAATATAAATACAGTATAGAGAAAAAAATTAAGCAACTTAAAATGCATATGTTGATTTATTACATAGAACAGTCATAAGAAAAATGTCATTCTTTTCTAGTTAGAAATCTCATTCCTTATGTTTTCTCCTCCTAGGTTTTTGTATTATAGCTGCAAAACCATACTTACTATTCATTTATGTATTTATTTATTATTATTATTATTTTTTAGAGACAAGAGTCTCGCTTGTTGCCTTTGGTAGAGTGCTGTAGTGTCACAGCTCACAGCAACCTCCAGATCTTGGGCTTAGCTGATTCTCTTTCCTCAGCCTCCCGAGTAGCTGGGACTACAGGCGCCCGCCACAACACCTAGCTATTTTTTTGTTGCAGTTTGGCCGGGTCAGGTTTGAACCTGCCACCCTCAGTATATGTATGGGGCTGGTGCCCTAGCCACTGAGCCACAGGTGCCGCCTATTTTTATTTTTATTTTTTTGAGACAGAGTGATACTCTGTCACCCTCAGTGGAGTGCCATGGCGCCACAGCTCACAGCAACCTCAAACTCTTGGGCTCAAGTGATTCTCTTGTCTCAGCCGCCCAAATAACTGAGGACTACAGGTGCCCGCCACAACACCTGCCAATTTTTTAGAGACAGGGGTCTCACTCTAGCTCAGGCTGGTTTCGAACTCCTGAGCTCAAGCAATCTACTGGCCTTGGCCTCCCAAAGTGCTAGGATCACAGGTGTGAGCCACCACATCAGGCCCATATTTACTATTTAGACCTCTATAGAAAAGGTTCATCGACTCTTAGATTAGAACATTCAGTAAGTGTCAAGATGATAATTCTCTTATATTGCCCTATAAATTCAAAGCAATACAAATAATAATCTCAGCAGGCTTTCTTTTTTTTTTTTGTAGAGACGGAGTCACTGTACTGCCCTCGGGTAGAGTGCCATGATGTCATACAGCTCACAGCAACCTCTAACTCTTGGGCTTCTGCAATTCAGCAGGCTTTCTTACAGAAATTGGCAAGCTGAGTTTAAAATACATATGGAAATATGAAGGAACTATGACAACCAAAACAATTTAGAAAAAAAAACAAATTTGGAGGACTTTTTATAACCTGACTGTGGGACTGACTGTGAAGTGGCTTGTAGTAATGACAGACCCACACACATGAAGATCAATGGCACAGAAGCCCCATGTTTATGTGGCTAACCGATTTTCAACATTTAATCAGGAATTTAATCAGGAATTTTCTTCAAAAAATGATGCTGGAATAACTTGATACCCATATGGAAAGAAATGAACATCTGGCTTGGTGCCTGTGGCTCAAGCAGCTAAGGTGCCAGCCACATACACCTGAGCTGGCGGGTTCAAATCCAGCGTGGGCCCACCAAACAACAATGATGGCTGCAACCAAAAAATAGCTGGGCATTGTGGTGGGTGCCTGTAGTCCCAGCTACTTGGAGACTGAGGCAGGAGAATCGCTCAAGCCCAGGAGTTGGAGGTTGCTGTGAGCTATGAAGCCACAGTACTCTATCCAGGGCGACAGCTTGAGACACTGTCTCAAAAATAAATAAATAAATGAACATCTTTTTATTTTCTTTTTCTTTTTCTTTTTTGAGACAGAGTCTCACTATGTCATCCTCAGTAGAGTGTTGTGGTGTCACAACTCATAGCAACTTTAAACTCTTGGGCTTAAGCAATTCTCTTGCCTCAGCCTCCCAAGTAGCTGGGACTACAGGTATCTTGCTATAGTGCCCAGCTATTTTTTTGTTGTTGTTGCAGTTGTCATTATTGTTCAGCAGGCCCAAGCCAGGTTCGAACCCGCCAGCCTCGGTGTATGTGGCCGGTGCCCTACCCACCCCCACATTTGGGGTTTTGAGATGTTCAAATTAATACATACTACTCACAATGTGATAAAAGTCTAAACGGAAAAATATTTGCAACATATATGACAAAGTTACTTTTATATATAGAAACCTGTCCTGGGCGGCGCCTGTGGCTCAAAGGGGTAGGGCGCCAGCCCCATATGCTGGAGGTGGTAGGTTCAAACCCACCCCCAGCCAAAAACAAAAACAAAAACAAGAAACCTGTCCTAAGCTGGAACATATTCTTCTTAGCAAAGTATCTCAAGAATGGAAGAAAAAGTATCCAATGTACTCAGCCCTACTATGAAACCAATTATAGCCCCAGAATATGGGGTAAGGGGAATGGGAGGGGAGGGGAGAGGGGGAGGATGGGTGGAGGGAGGGTAATTGGCGGGACCACACTTATGGTGCATCTTACAAGGGTAAATGTGAAACTTACTAAATGTAGAATATAAATGTCTTAACACAATAACTAAGAAAATGCATGAAGGCTTTGTTAACCAGTTTGATGAAAATATTTCAAATTGTATATAAAACCAGCACATTGTACCCCATGACTGCATTAATGTACACAGCTATGATTTAATTAAAAAAAAGAAACCTGTCCTAAATAAGAAAATAAATCTCAAGAAAAAAAGTATGTAAAAACCATTAACTGAAAACAGAAAGAAATGTTCAAACCTACCTAGCTGTGGTCCCCAACCCCTGGACCACAGACCAGTAAGTACCGTGGCCTGTTAGGAACCAGGTGGCACAGCCACAGCATCACACCTAAGCTCCACCTCCTGTCCCATCCTCTTCCTCCCCATGAAAAAATTATCTCCCATAAAATGGTCCCTGCTAGAAAAAAGGTTCTGGTCTGTAGCCCTTCTAGGAACTGGCCAGGTGAGCAGCAGCTCAGGCAGTCAAGGTCCATCTGTAGTATTTACGGACACCCCATCACTTGCATCACAGCCTGAGCTCTGTCTTCGGTTCCTTCCCTCCTGTCTGTGGAAAAACTGTCTTCCATGAAATCAGTCCCTGGTGCCAAAAAGGGTGGGGACCACTCCACTAAGGAACCAAAAGAAATACAGCATCGCATTAACGTACACAGCTACGATTTAATAATTAAAAAAAAAAAAAATTGGAAAAAAAAAATACAGCAACAATGTTCACTATTAAACTCAGATTAAAAAGTAAAACAATGCTCACCATATTTAAGTATATTGTATTTATTATTCTCACTAAAAAAAGTTTCTTAAAAATCTAACCAGTTAAGCCAGGCACAGTGGCTCACGCCTGTAATCCCAGCTCTCTGGAGGCTGAGGAAAGAGGACTGCTTAAACTCAGGAGTTTGAGACCAGCCTGAGCAACAGTGAAACCCTATCTCTACTAAAATAAGAAAAACTAGCTCCAGCTACTCAGGAGGCTGAAGCAGGAGGATCCCTCAAGCCCAGTAATCTGAGGTTGCTGTGAGGTTTGATGATGCCATATCACTCACCCAGGGCAATAGAGTGACACGCTGTCTCAGAAAAAATAATCTAACCAATGAAGACCTTACATCAGCATAGACATTTATTTAACATTGTGGTTTACCTACCTGACAACATACTAGGAAAATAAAGAGAGTTATAGCAGTCCATAACACCTTCTCTCTAAACTGGATCTGTATGACAGAATACAAAGAATGATCAAAACCAGGAAATAACAAACTTAAAGCACAAATTCACACGAAACCATAACTGGCATTCCCCATCACTGTCTCTTTCATCCTAGTCATAGCAGCTATAAAAAAACAGCTGAAATTCACAAACATAGGTTTCTTTACTATTCATTAAAAAAGGTAATTTAAATGGAAGCAGTTCTCATCTGTACTGTTACCATGTTAAATGAAACTAAAAAAGGAGGCACAGCAAAACACAGATGTGCGTGTGTTTTAATTAACACTGTACTGTGCAAAACTAGGACTGCCTGTCAGAGCATTACATGAATATTTGATAGATGGTGAAAAGCTGGTCTTTCTTGACATGCTTTAAATGTAACTAACTGGAACAACTATTTTACAGTCTCAAAGCAGAAATAATATATTTCCAAAGAGACAGTACATTTTTAAATATGTAGGTCACTACAAAAGTTTTGAGACAGACTGTGTTATGGTCCATTATTTCAGTTCCAAGGAACACCGCACCGCACCCTTTCTGATTCATCTATGCAAGTTTTAACTCACTTAGCTTACCGAGTTGGGCAGGGAGGGCTTCACATGTTTTCCGCCTGTGTGGATTTCATGTTTTTACGTACCTCAAAACTTTCATAATGACCCATGTATAAACTAACTCTATGTCCCTATTCCTATTAGTTTCACGAGAAACTGAAAACAGAGAAGGATGCCTGGGAAAAGGTCAGTTTGGGATTAACAATATTTCTGGAATTTAAGCACCTTAACTCCAAAAGTGCATAATGAGGTAAGAATAGTTTGATCCAGTTACATCATTTTATGAATATTTTTCCTCCAATGAATGAATCAAGAAATGAGAGGTGTCTCTTTGCACAATTGCAATTCATTTACATCAAATACTTGAACTCAACAAAACCTACCCAGCAAACTGCATCGTTCACCAGTCCACCAGATTACATCATTAGCAAGCACAATACACACGCTATGCTACAAAAATTGTAAAAGATCCTACCTAGATACAGCCAACGTGGTACCATGCCATTGGCCCAACCCTGTCATGCACCCCATCCCCCGCCTTCTTTCCCCACCCCTTCCCCACGCTCTATATAAGCGGCTGCTTGACGCAATAAAGTTGAGTTCCTGCTTAAGAAAAAAAAAAGAAAAAAAAAAGAAATGAAATCAGAAAGGAAGAGCAAAGAGAGGGAAGGAGAGAGAGGAATGGGGCTTTGGTGTGTGCCACACCTTTTGGGCGCAAGACACGATTGTAAGAGGGACTTTACCTAAAAAATGCAATCAGTGTAACCTGGTTTATTGTACCCTCAATGAATCCCCAACAATAAAAAATAAAGAAATGAAAAAAAATTAAAATAAAATAAACATGTTTTAAAAAAAAAAAAAAAAAAAAAAGGGAGACTATTACATTTAAGTTACAGCAAACGTAGAGAATGGTCTGGTTTAAAATATCTTCCCATACAATTATCAAACGAAGAAAAAGTGTCAACATTTTAAAGACATAATAACTAAGAAATTTCCAAGCTAAACAATTGACTCCTCATTTAGAAATGCATATCAAGTGCTAAGCAATACAAAAGTAAATATTACCTTGACAGACAGAGAAACTATAGAACATAATACCTAAAGAGAAAATCTTAAGACCTCTGTGGGAGAAAAACAAATTTTCTGATAATTAAAGTGAGAGCAGACATCTCTTTAGAAGCAATAGAAACCAGAATACAATGAAGTAATAGCTTCAAATTACTGGAAAAAATGCTATTAGACTACAATTATGTACACCTCTAAACAATTATTCAAGAGAAGGGCACTAGCTAGGTATTTTTAATACATAAACAAGTAATGGAAATTTTCACTCATAGAAATTCAGAAGCATTTACTTTAGAAAAAAAAGAAAAGTATATCAGAATGGAAGGCATGAGATGCAAAAAGCAATTATGAGAGAAAAAAGATAAAATGTGTCTGCCTATTTTATTTAAATAAGTAATTAAAAAAATTTTTGTCACTTATTTCTTTTTGAGAAAAGCTGAAACAAAAATTCTAGATGGGGTCTGGGTAGAGAGGAGAAAAGAAATATCAAATAGTTTCTAATTCGTTATAAAGATCTAAAATTTGTGTACATATATGCTCAACCTCAGCAAGTTTGTTTGTTGAAAGTGGGTTTCACTTGTGGTTGACACAGGCCTGATCTTCCCTGTTACCCGTAAACACCAAATAACATTTAATGCTGATAATAGTAAATAAAAAAAAAAGAAGTGAAAGTCAATAATCATTATACATTAATTATGTATTCAAACATTGATGTAACCTCTAAAAAAAATAGAAATACAATTGATAACTCCATACACACAAATATCCAAAAAGGATTTCTTAAAAAGCCTCCAGCTTCATTATTATAGCATAAGGCAAGAAAAAAAGAAACAAACCCAGAAAAATTAAAGGGAAAAGGAAGCGTAGCATGCCTGATACACATCAAACTCAGGAATCCACTCATCCATTAAGAAACAAAATCTATCAAAAGTATTACAAATCCATTTTAAATGATGCTCTTACACGACATAAAAAAAAAAAAGGCCAAATAATATAGAACATTTGAAAGAAAAGGAGATAAAAATGAGGAATAAAAACAATATACTTACATATTGACCGTGCTAAGCTGATGTACTAATACTAAAATCTGGAATTATTAAATAAAATTAAAAGCAAAAGATGTAACAAGAATGGGATATCCTATAAAAATATATTCACTAATACATACAAATACTGCAAATTGTGATACTCTAACAACACACAGTGAAAGTACATAACACTAAACTTAACGGGCTTGTAAAAAAATTAACAAAACTACAAGCATAGGGGGCATAAAATACTCTCCCAAAAAGCTGATTACAAAAAATTTATTATACGCTAATAGAAAATATAAATAATGTCAACAGCATTCTTATCTATCTCTACCAGGTTGCCTATTTACTATTTCTTGAACTCTATATTTAAGAAATAAAGATTATGTTTTACCATTCATATGAATGTGTAGGTGATTATATATTGATTTCATAGTAGTATTGAGTACATTGGATACTCCCCCCCCATTCTTGAGGGGCAGGGAGGAGGGAGGTAGGAGAAGAGAGGGCATTTGGGGGGAGCTTACCTAATGTGCATGATGCAATGGTACTTTTCAAAATTATTAAGAAAAGAGTATACCTTATATCCTCGAGTATAAGCCGAGTTTTTTTGGCACAAAATTTGTGCCGAGTTCCGGTTTTTCGGTAAAAATTTTGTGCCAAAAAAACTCGGCTTATACTCGAGTATATATGGTAATTGTGATGGATGTGTTACTTAGCTCAATGTAAGTATTGAGCTTACATTTGATATGTATATCAAATCAGTACACTGAACTCTATAAATGCATCAATGTACACAGTTATGATTTATTAAAAAAACTGTATAATAAAAAGTTAAAACATTTAAAGAATCAACAAAAAAAGAAATAAAGATTGTACTTTCTTTCCAACATGTGAAAACTACAAAACAAAACAAAAATATATATATATATTTATATATATGTATCAGTCAGTACAAGCCACAAAGTAAATCTCAATTTCAAAAAATACATAGTTTGTGTTATCTGCTTAGTTTAATAATAAGAAATCAATAATTAATTTACATGTATATGTTAAAACATACAGGTGTATACCTACACACACACACACACACACTCTCACATAGTGTAAATAACCTTTAGTTTAAAGAACTCACAATGGAAAAACCAAGTATTTAACAATGAATAGCAGCAAAAAATTAATGTATCAAAATGTGTGGGATATTGTTGGAGAAATAATTAGAATATATATTAACATACATTCATATGTTAGACACAAAAGCCAAAATGAACATAAATGAGCTACATAGTGATCTTAAGGAGGTAGGTGAAAGTGAAAAATAAACTATACCCAGTAAGAAAATCCAACATAACCAATAGATAAAATATATATTCATTTCCTCAGTATCTCAATTACCCTGACTTGATTAATACACATTGTAAGCTCGTATCAATACAAAACATCAGACATACTCTAATATATACAACCACTATACGCTCATAATAATAAAAAATAAGAATTTTAAGAACACCTAAAATACATATAAAAATAAAATGTATCAAATAAAGAGAAGGGAACAAATTATAAAAGAACAAAAATAAGGTAAGAAACCTAGAAGCAAAAGAATCTAAAAGTAAAATGCTTATTATTTAGAAAAGAAAAATAAAAAACATTTCAAACAAGACAATTTAAGAAAAAACAGAGAAGGCCAAATAATCAATATTAGAAAATGAAAAAGGAGAACATTTTTAGGTTATGGCATGGTTTAATTAAGAACCATAGGAAATATTTATGATAAAATTAATGCCAGACAGAGAATTTTCTAAAAATACTTACAAAAGTAAATAAAAAAGAAATAGAAAACTTGAAGAGAATAACAACCATTAAAAAATGGATACTTC
The DNA here is from genome assembly GCA_963574355.1 of Loris lydekkerianus. NCBI lineage: Eukaryota > Metazoa > Chordata > Mammalia > Primates > Lorisidae > Loris > Loris lydekkerianus. The sequence continues at coordinate 83,628 of CAUYPK010061165.1, forward strand.
CTTTTGCCTCCCCACTTGCAAAAAAAGAAGATACCAAGGTCAAAAGGTTAAATGGGTAAATTTTGTCAAATAGTTAATGAACACACAATCTCTACCTAATGAATATTGTTCTAAAAAAGATTGTTTCTCTACCTAATGAATTTCTAATTGTTTCTCTACCTATTGTAATCTCTACCTAATGAATATTGTTCTAAAATATGTATTAATATGTATGCTAGTTGTAGCATAAAAATGTTAATAATATGCTCTGACAAATTAAGACCATTTCAGAATGACCTATGAATATAACTTAATATGTATCATATGATATTTTGACATATGCAAAAATGGTTGATAAAATCTAATGTTATTTTAGGACTTTAAAATCTTAACAAATTTGCATAGATTCTTATTCAGAGTACATATTAACCAATAATCCATTATAGACATTATACCATTTAATATTCAAAAATATTTTTATTGCAGATTATATCATAGGATTCATAAGGAATGCAAAAGAATCCACAGAAAAACTCTTAAAATGAATATGATAACATATGAAGTTAATTGAACACATATTTAATGATATTGCTATATGCCAGCTATTCCAATCAGAAGATATAATAAAATATTGCAATAATAACAAAAATGTATGATGTGGAAGTATATATACAATGAAAGCTATATAGTATTTATAAAGAAAATAAAATAATAAAGAATATAAAAAATAAGTCAATGAATAGGAATATGTATCATTTAAAAATTGTTCAGATTAATATAGGGGTACATACAATTAGGTTACATTTTTTAGTTTGTTACTGAAAGTCAAGTTGCAGTTGAAACACACCCCTACATTGTACCTGATAGGTGAAAGAGATTTTTTTTAATGAATAGGAAAACTTATTGTAAGTCATTTCTCCACCAAATTGATCCATGTAATTATTATAAATGATGAAATCTCAGATCCTGACAAAAATTATTCTAAGTCGATTTTGGAAAGTGAAAAAACAGAGAAAGATTTGGCATCTATCGTATTTTAAAGCCACATGATTAAGCAATATTTAATTTGGACAGTAGTCAAGAAAAAGAACCCCCAAAGAACTTGAACCCATATGGGTGACAGAGGCAGTAATACAAATTAGTCCTGAAAACTCCCTTATTGGAGTTGCCTTAGCTCGCTTTGAGCGTGGTAAGGACGAACACATTGAGAGTCCCTACACTAACTTTATCCTCCAAAATAATCTTTCTAGATGCAAGACATCACGATGAAAAGCAAAATTTAAAAACTTTTAGAAGATTATGTTAGGTAACTTTCTTACAGTGTGGAAGGAAAGCATTTAAGGCAAAAAGGCACGAAGGAAACACAGATAAACTTGAAATACAAAACCTAAAGATATGAGAATTTTTTAACTTAGGTAATGAAGAATAGGTAGCTCCTATTCACAAAAGTGAATAAGGCAAAAAAGCTGACTGACCTAATAAACAAGTAGATCATGTACATGGAAAACAATTCAGAGAAGAGCAAACTTGAAAGGTCAAAAAAATTGTATAATGATTCCCAATCTCATAAACAAATCTAAAAATACTAGTCTAAATAACAATCTAAAATGATGTATTATTTACATCAGTAAGAATAGAAAGTTTGACCTTTCCACATGGAGTTTAGAGTGTGGGTAAATCAGAACTCTCATACACTGGAAAAAAGTCTATAGTCTAAGAACCAACTTGCAATCTGGCAACACAGCCGAAAGTTGAAGATGCTCTCACTTTGACTTAGCAATTGTACTTAGAGGTGTACATCCCAAAACTCTCCTTGATGTTTCATGAGGATAGAAATAGATGTTTATTGTAGAATAATTTGTCATAGTGAAATATTAGAAACTAAAATATTAAATCAAAATGGCAATGGATAAAATATGATATATTCTTATAATTTTGTAAACATCAATAGTTTTCAAAAATACAACACTGAATGAAAAGAAAAGCAAGTTTCAAATGATACCACACAATGCTATCATGTATGAAATTGAAAATACGTGATGTTTTGCTAGTGACTACATATGTTTAAGGTAAAGTGTAAAAGCATAAACTTACTGAACACGCAAAGTGGTGACGGTGGTGGCCTCTGGATAGGAAGGAATAAGTAGAGTGATGAGAGGAAAAAGGGAGGTGAACTTCACTCATCCTAGTTTCTTTTATGAAAACGTGTCAAGCTAAATGTGAGACAGAATTAATAGTTGTCATCCTGTGTAATTGATACATGTATGTGTGTACTATTTCCCCAACTTTTCTGTTTTTTTAGGATGTTTTCAAGAAATGAAATAAGCCAAACCTACCAGCGTATTTAAGTGTTTGCAGCCAGAGCAATCATCAATAGCATCTCATGACTTACTTGAGTGATCTCTTTTCTTTATTAGAGAAAAGGGATTTTTAAAATTTCATGTACTTTCACGGAAGAGGGGCTTTTCATGAACATCCTGGATTTTTATCCCTACCTCTATAATGCTTCATCTGCCTGTAACTTAGCCCCTTCCCCTCTGTGGGCACCAGCAGTTTGCAGTGAATATGCATGCTATCCTTTCCCTGCGTTTGTTCTCTGTTTTCTAGATTATCAAAGTGACCTTTAAGTTTATTTGCTATGGAAGAATATTTTATTTAAGGTCTTTGTTCAGAAGTTTTATATGAGCAAAGGAGTATGATAGTCTGATGGCTATTGGATTTCACATTTCCTTCAATTCTTGGACAAGAGGCATTTCAGTACACTCTGCAGAAGCGAAATTCAAGTTGCACACAAAATGAAGAAAATAGTCACGTATCCAGGAAGCAATATAAGGATTCATGATTAGGGTAAACATGATTTTTACTCAGTTCTGAAAAGAGTCTTATTACAGCTAAAAAGGGATTTAAGGTCAATTGGGCTAAACATGATTTTCTTTCAGGTCTATAAAGAGTTAATATCTATTCAGGTTACAAGCTCTTAACAATTTCCTGAGGATTGTAGTAACTCATGTTCCTATGCATTTTGATGAGCACAAGTGGAGACACTGAAGATTTATCTAATAACAATACCCTGTGCATTATTGAATGCCTTTCCTTAAACAATGTGTTTGCTTTGTAAATATCATCTTAAAAAGTTAAAAAAAAATAGCAAATATTGGAAAGAGTATTTGCTGGTAACTAGATTTGATCTAAACGTTTTTGTATGTCAAATTCTGGTAGGATATTTAGAACTATCATAATAAATGCATGAGATTTTTATTTTTGTGTGTTTATAATGTAATAAATGCCTTAAAGCAATAAAGCTATCTTACAAATGGAATTCATTCCAGAAAACTAAAGGTATCTTTCTCTCTATTAAAATCTCTGTACCCTACGTGATACCGTTTGGGGGTTTCCATATTAGTCCCGCTATCAACACCACACCTCCCACCTTCCCCATCTATAGAAGATAAATGCTATAATTCTGTACTCTCATTCATGCAGGAGTGATAATTTGAGCTACCAGAGTCCTTTGCACTATTGGATAATCAGTCTGAAAGCAGTTACGGTAGAATTTTACATAACTTTTTGCTTTAGTTGAAACAATTGCTATTGCTATTTTCTGCAAGAAAGCAACATGTAAACCAGTGGTAAATGTTTCTCCACTATGATACACACAATGCTAATGTTGTTGGAAGGAAAGATGAGTATGTGGTACACCCCCAGCCTTTCCACTATCCCCCTTCCCAGAGTTTTCTGGCAAAGACTGCCCTTCTGATGCCTCAGTTATACAATGAGAAGAGCTTGTACTGAGGACACAATGCCTTCTAAGCCTCTGTGCTTCTGCTTACTACAAAGGCCAGACTTTGGTCAAAGTTGAGGAATGAACACAGCAGACTCTTTATGGTGCTTCAAAACCCACCCTTTCCACTTCCCCCAATACTTTCTGCCTTACCCCTCAATATGCCACAAAGACCATTAATCCTTTCAAGAGCTACATCCTCTTTATGTCAGTCACCACAAGATGCCCCTCACCCCAAATGCTTCCTGTGTCATCTAAACACTCATTCCTAGAACTTAATCCTAGTTCTACCCTGTTTCTAGCCCATCACATCCTACTGTTATCCTCCCTGAATCTTAAGTCAGTCATTATCAGCCAACCCTTTATATTTAGCCTCTTATGAAGTTCATTTCCCTTTTTATCTTAATGCAAAAATGATTCATCCCTGATCACACTGCTTTCTCTGCTACCCTTGCAAGTGGTGACTGTGATCTCTCACTATTTTGAATTTCTTCTTCATCATGTCATTTTCGGAACATTCTCCCTCCAGTCTTCCTAAAAGTCCCCAGCTCCTTTAAAGATTATGTCGTCAAACAATGACGTTCTTCCTTATGATAGTAAAGAACTATCTGACTCACAGTCTCCATCCCTCTCCCTCCAGCACTGGTCCTGTATCACGCTCCTGCTTCCTTCATTGATGCCTTTGCCATGTTCTGAATCCGGCTGAAATCCAAATGGAGTCCCAAGATCTGCATGGAATATACAGTCCATATGTTTCCAGACATATACGGATTGCTATACTGTTTGATAACATACCTTGGAAATGAGGAGTCGGTTCCCCATGATTTGAACCTTAACCCAGGGAATAGGGAGATGAGAAAGAACAGGGCAGACAGAAATCCCTTTATTTCTCTCTTTTGTGGACTGGTACAATGTATGTTTCCTTTATGTAAACTTTTCATAGAAACCCCTCATACTGGGCGGCACCTGTGGCTCAAAGGAGTAGGGCGCTGGCCCCATATACCAGAGGTGGTGGGTTCAAACCCGGCCCTGGCCAAAAACTAAAAAAAAAAAGAAACTCCTCATACTAAGTGAAACACTTGCTGAATAATCAGTCTTATGTCTTCATTAAATGGTCTGCTCAGTGCTGCTTTTATGTTATTACTTGGCATCTTATCCTGCCTTAAGTCTCTTTGCTTCTTTGTCTTTAATGCCCCAGAAGTTCACATATTAAATAAAATCCAAGCACTTTAATCCCTGCCTCAAGCTCTATTTTCAGGAAGAATGGGACAATGACAAGTATCTATGAACACCTCTGTGGAGACCAGAGGGAAATCAATAAGAAACTTTCAAGTTAAAATAAAGAAGATATCAGATTCTGTCCCAGCAGATCCTTCACTTTTGATCTGGTGTTTAAGAAAAATGACACTCAATTAAGGTGTAATGAGGCACAAGGCAGTATCTTTTTCTTTACTAGTGGATAATCTTTTATTTTTCACATGGGATTACATTTTATTATGTGTTGTTTTTCTCAATAAAAATGGAGTAAGAGTCTCATATGAAATGAATCAATGTAAGGCTTATCTCTGAAGTCCATCTGCTCCCAGGTGCCAAATCAGCACAGTTTTGATACAACCATTGGAGGACTGAATTTTTTTTTCTTCTGAATCACAGATGACACCACAGTTATGAAGTCTAGATCAATGTGCTCTGGTAGATGTTTTGTACGTGATATACATCCCGGGTTGTTCAGTACAGAAGCCAGTGCTATTGAGCATTTGAAATGCAGCTTGTGAGACTAAGGAATAATATTTTTAACTTTTTAAAACTTGTTTTTGCTTTCAAAGTAATATTTTTATTATTTCCATTTAATTAATTAATTAATTTACTTACTTATTTCAGAATATTATGGGGGTATAAATGTTTCAACCACATGAATTGCTTTTGTATAGTTTGAATCAAAGTTTTAAGTGTGTCTATCCAGAATGTGTGTATTTTCCCCGTAAGGTGTGATTTTACTCTTCCTCTCTATCTCCTTCCCACCTGCCTGATTTTTGTTGAGTTTTACTTCCATATGTGCACATAAGTGTTGATCGATTATCCAATCTAATACTGAGTACCTATAGTGCTTTTTCCCCCCATTCTTTAGATTCTTCGTGTAAAAGAATGGTCTCCAGTTCCATACAGGTTGTTACAAATGGTATTATTTCACCTTTTTCTTTTTTAATGTCTGAGTACTACTACGTGGTATACACATAGCACATTTTATTAATCCACTGATGTATTGATGGGTACTTTTGGTGATTCCACATCTTTGAGATTGGGAATTATGATGCAATAAATATTTATGTGCAAATACCTTTTCAATGAAATGACTTTTTTTTTTTTTTTTTTTTTTCCTTTTGGTAAATAGCCAATAGAGGGATTGCTAGATCAAATGGTAGGTCTACTTTTAGTTCTTTGAGGTATCTCCATACTATTTTTCATAGAGGTTTTACTAGCGTGCCATCCCACCAGCAAGGTATAAGGGGCCTTCTATCCACGTGCATGCCAGAATCTATTCTTTTGGGTCTTTCTGTTAAAGAAACACTCTTACTAGAATTAGGTGATGTCCTCATTGTGGTTTTCATTTGCATTTCCCTGATGATTAGAGATATTGAACCTATTTTCATGTTTATTGCTGTTAGTCTACTTTTGAAAAGCTTCTGTTCATGTCTTTTGCCCTCCTTTTTATGGATTTGTTTGAAATTTCTTGCTGATTTGCTTTAGTTCTTTATACATTTTGGTTATCGGTCTTTTATTGGATGTATATTATTTAATATTTTCTCCCATTCGGTAGGTTATCTGTTTGCCCTATTGTTTTTTTTCCCTTTGATGAACAGAAGCCTTTCAATTTAATTAAGTCCCATTTATTAATTTTTGTTATTGCTGTGATTACCTTCGGGATGTTCTAAGTTAATTCATTGCCTAGAACAATATTTACTACATTTTCTTCTAGAATGCCTATAGTTTCGTGCTTTACATTTAAGTCTGTTGTCTGTCTTGAAATTTTTAATTTTTTTAAAGGTTTAATTCAAATATAAGTAGCTACGTGTAGCTAGTTCCTAATGTATTGAACTGCACAATTCTAAACCAGCAGGAGTGTGATCCTTTTGTAACCTAAATAACACAGCCTCTGAGTCAACTATTCCAAAAACAATTCTGAAGTAAGATGATCTCCTGCTATTTCTAGAACTCTAAAGAAACTAACCCACAACAGAATTATGAGAAACATTCTTATTATAAGTGGAAAAATGATTGGGACAAAGCTCTATAAGATTCATCCTATAATAAAATACATCCACTTGATAGAAATTTCTATATCAAATGTTGCTGAAAAATTAATTAAGGTTTGAGTGTCTCCAATTACTTACTTGCTTTGGTAATACAGCTTTTAAGATACACTCATACCTCTTGGGGGTGGGACACAATTATAAAAAGGGCTTTACTTAATAAATGTAATGTGGCTGGCACCATAACCACTGTGCTACGGGCACCAAACCCCTCCATAAACTTTTTGCATGCTTGGCTTACATTTGAGTACTTGTTTATTCTTCAGACAAGTGGACTTCATCTTGGGTTCAGGTAATAGTCTATTTTTTGCTTGTGATCTGGTTTAAATGTATGTTCTATTTTTGAAAACTGACTGTTTTACACTTAAGAGTTTTACTTGCATTTATTTAAAAAATTAATTTCACTTTATTGGATTTCTTTGAATTGGCTCTTCCCCTCATGGTGAAATTGACTTGAGGACAAAAGAAAAATGTAACTGAGACATAAACAATTTGAGAATTAACATGGCCACATACACTGAGGATGATGGGTTCAAACCTGGCCCAGGGCCAACTGAAAACAACAATGACAACTGCAACAACAACAACAACAAAATAGCCAGGCATTGTGGCAGACACCTGTAGTCCCAGCTACTTGAGAGGCTGAGGCAAGACAATCTCTTAAGCCCAAGAAAACAGAAAGAGAGGAAGTTAATAACCTAATGGGACATCTCAAGCAACTGGAGAAGGAAGAACATTCCAACCCCAAACCCAGCAGAAGAAAAGAAATAACCAAAATCAGAGCAGAATTAAATGAAATTGAAAACAAAAGAATTATACTACAGATCAATAAATCCAAAATTTTTTTTAAAGATCAATAAAATAGATAAACCTTTGACCAATCTAACCAGGAAAAAAAAAGTAAAATCTCTAATTTCATCAATCAGAAATGGTAAAGAAGAAATAACAACAGACCCCTCAGAAATTCAAAAAATCCTTAACGAATATTACAAGAAACTTTACTCCCAGAAATATGAAAATCTGAAAGAAATTGACCAATACTTAGAAGTACGCCACCCACCAAAACTTAGCCAGAATGAAGTGGAAATATTGAACAGGCCTATATCAAGTTCTGAAGTAGCATCAACTATACAAAATCTCCCTAAAAAGAAAAGCCCAGGACCAGATGGCTTTACGTCAGAATTCTACCAAACCTTTAAAGAAGAACTAGTACCTATATTATAATACTAGGTATAATACTAAACCTCTTCCAAAATATAGAAAAAGAAGGAATATTACCCAACACATTCTATGAAGCAAACATCACCTTTAGCACAAACTATTATTAGAAAAAGTATATAAAACACCTTTAACAAATACCAAGAGCTCTTTTTCTCATTAGCTTTGAAACCAGTTGAATAATATATTTTTA